>JASBQP010553678.1:0-11725 GCA_030265095.1 Desmognathus fuscus
TCTTTGATCAATATAGTTCCCATTGGCCCCACAATCTACTAGGGCTTTGGTCAAAAGGTCTTTCATTCCTTCTGCTTTGATCACCACTTCTATGTATAGATGTGGAGCAGAGGGGGCATCCCGATTAACAGTTCCAACAAAACGAGGATTCAGTTCTGATACACCCGAAAAACCTCCTCGAGAGTTTAACGGGTGCTGGCTTTTACTGGCACTAAGGGACAATTATAGAGTACATGCTTAGCATCACCACAGTAAAAACACAGACGTTCTCGTCTTCTCCTTTCCTTCTCCTGTGCAGAGATGGGACCTCTAATCCCTCCCAATTGCATGGGTTCCCCACTATCTGTCTCTTTAATGGGAGGGGGTAAATATCTTTGGAAAGGACGAAAAGACTCAGTTTTCCGTCTTTCCTTCTTTCTTTCCTTTATCCTTTGGTCAACCTGGATGGTCAATTCAACATACTCTGGGAATGTCTTAGGTAAGGGAATAATATTAGCAAGGATGTCTTTAATCTCGTCTCGTAAACCTTTATAGAATAACCCAATTAATACGTCATCTGGCCATTCAGTAGCAGAGGCTAAGAGCTGAAAGTGGGTGATATAGTCCTGGGTTTCCTTATTGCCCTGTCTGTATTCTAATAGTTCAGTTTTTCTGAGGTTTCCCTCTTGTTTACATTCAAACATGCCCGAGAATGCCTTTAGAAAATTATCATATTGGTACAAGAGTCTGTCATTCTTTTCTATTAGGGGAGTAGCCCATTTCAATGCGTTTCCTTCTAGGTTCATTAAGATGAACATGACCTTACTAACATCGGTTTCGTAGGCTTTAGGTTTATTCAAGTAGTGAAGAGTGCATTGTGTAATAAAGGCCTTGTATTCCTTGGTGTCTCCTCTATATTTACTAGGCATAGGAGGATTGGGTAGGAGGTGTGATAAAAGGGGAGCCATAGGATCAACTGGGGGTGGTGGTGTCTCATTATCAGAGTCCAGAGTACTATCTACTGCAGGGTCGGGCACTTCTCTTTGTTCTAGGGTTTGTACCTTGAGGACAATACTCTGTTGTTCCTGTCTTAGCTTTCCTAATTCACTACCCAATGCAGACAAGGTATGTGTGACTTTGGCGAATTCCGCCTCCATCACTTTAGCTAACTCTGAGTCCATCACTTCTGATTATAGGGCTTGCCAACAATCTGTTGGACCATCAGGTACTTGAACCAGAAGTGATGTACTTAGGACTTCCCTACTCCTCCCTCTATCAGCAAGCTGAAAGAAGGTTGAAAAGGGGGTCCACAAGGACCTGGTGGGAATCCTGTGGCACTGCACCTGTAAAGACACAAACAACAGAAGGAGAGTTTTTACTAATGGGTTGAGGTGGACAAATGAGGGAGCAACAGAGATTGCTATGAAGTACCGGGACTCACCTGTTTGAATCCCCCTTGAAGCTCTATACCTGGTGCAGCGTATGTTGTTCTGAGTAGCTGAATCACAATAGTAACCGTGAGCGCAAGGGGCAGGCTACGTGTTCTAGCACACACGTGAGCGCTAGGGTTACCAAAGGAAGAATAGTGTCTCAGCAAAGAGTAGACCAAATAAGCAAAGGCTAATGTCGCTGACTGACAATAATCAGGGCAAGTCAAGCAGTCCGAAAGAACAGGCAGAGGTCTGGCAATGTGCGGGCGGCAAAGGTACAAAAAGGAGGAAGCAAAGAGCGAGAAACAAAACAGGCAACAAGGTCTGGCAACGAGCGGGCAACAGAAATACAAAGGGCAAGGCAGAGGCAGGTCAAACAGCAGTCCGGGTCACTTATCTGAGTCAGAGAGAGGAGCAAGGTCGAAACACAAGGCACAGCACGGAGTCCGCTTGTTGTTGGCAAGCAAAGA
Source organism: Desmognathus fuscus (assembly GCA_030265095.1). Lineage (NCBI taxonomy): Eukaryota > Metazoa > Chordata > Amphibia > Caudata > Plethodontidae > Desmognathus > Desmognathus fuscus. The sequence goes on from JASBQP010553678.1 coordinate 1,880, forward strand.
CTCTGTGTCGGCGTCCTCCTTATAAGGAGCGCCGAGGAACCTGGAAACAAACAAGGGACTTAGCCAAGTACAAACAGCAGTCAATCTAAAGTGTGAGCAGAGCGCCATCTTGAAACGGGCAATAGTCAATGGTCATAGAATGACGCCGTAACCGGCTACCGGTACCGGCCTTCATAGCAATCTGGGCCTAACACTATATCTTTGCGAAAAGGACCACGGGTGACGGAGTTGCCGTACCCGTGGTCTAGGGGTGAAAGGTCGGCATTTGGGAGGATTAGGTGGAATCCTAACATAAACAACTACAACCTATGAACACCATTGAACGTTGCCTACAACGTCCTCCAGTCAGAGGACAAAACCCTTGTGGTTCATGCTCGGTCTGTGAATTTACAGCCAAAACACAGTTTCTAGACCTTGGGAGGACAGAACGTTGGGAACAACGAAGCTATACCACTTGTCGCTCTAGATGGTCACTTGTCCATGCCATAAAAGATATGTGGGCAAAACCGAATGGGAAGTACGTTTAAGGATCATTGAACACCATTCTAAAATTCATTGTAAGATATATTCAGCCCCGTTGGCCACCCATTTTGTTACTCTGGGCCATAACAAAAATCAACTTAGTTGGACGATCTTGGAACAAATTCATGCCACGTCTATGGCACAAAGGCTACAAAAACTTGACAGAGTGGAAAGACGCTGGATTTTCAATCTAGGCACTGAAACCGATGGCCTAAATATTAAAACTTAACCGGTACCCTGTCTGAAACGATTCTGTTTCCTTACATTATCTGCCACCCAGCACGCGCCCCGTCCTCTGGTCGCACTTTCACTCCCAGCAGTCAGAGAAGAGCAGAATTGTGTTTTTGTTCTGCAGCGGAGTTCATTTCACACGCCCCCCTCCCTGCATTTTCCCAATTGGCGCTACGAAGTGGCTAGGAAGCGACAGCTTGGCGCTACAGAAAACAAACACCCAAACAATTACAAATTCAAAGAAGTGGCCACTCACCAGCGACTCGGGCTGCTGCACGTAGCCGATGTCCTCGATGGCTTTGATGTTGATAATGTGGATGCCCTTGTCGTCGGCCGGGATGGCGCTGTACCTGTCGTTGGCCCTCATGTCGTCCGCGGCGGCTGGGACCTGGCCTCCGGGAGCTGCTGCGTCTGAGGGGGCAAGAGGCAGACACGTGTGTCAGAGTAAGGAGCCGCCTCTGCAAGCTGCCTGGCCCTGCCCCATCATTGCATCCTGACATCAAGATGGCCGCCGTGCAACCTCACCAACTCCGCCCACGGAAGGCGGTTCCCTCCAACATAAAACCCAGCTTGAGAGGCCGGAAGGCGAAGCCGGCGAGTAGCGAAGGCGCAGTGGAGCAAAGGCCACTGCCTGTCTGGGCCTGTCCGGGTCCTGGAAGGCGTCCAGACCCTTTACCTACATCGCCCAGCACCCTCGCCCAACACGACCTTAGCCCAGGTAGGAGCCCACAGGGCGACTCTTCTTCCATCAACAACGCTCATCAGCCAGTTAACAATGTTTTTAGTCAGCTTATCGAAGACATGACTCCACCCCACAGCATGAATACCTTGGAGCGATTTGATTCAGACCACCACCCAGGCCTTCCCATTTCCCCAGACTTCACCAAACATTTCGCTAGTCTCACCCCTCAAGAACTAACTCAGGCCATCCTTTCATCCCCAAGATGCAAACCAAGTGACAACTGGGATTGTTTAGATCTCTGGGCTGACATTTTTCCTTCACAGGACACTCCCCATCACACTCTAAAGTCGGATTTACTTTTAGACCCACCTCCTCCACACATCTTAGAAGGACGGTCTCCACGCAACAGCCTAGGAGAAGACAACTCGCAACATCACCCCCAAGCAAACCCCCTTGCCGGTTCTCATAGTGTAGAGCCATCTCTGATAGTTTTCAATCATCCACCTGCCATCCCGTCTACACCCAATGACCCCTACAGACAACTGTCAAATCATACCACCAATACCACTGCATCTACTCCCTCCTCTTCTTTTGGGGACACAGCGGAGGTTGTCCCCCCTCTCCCAACTGATCAATCCCTCCCGTCCTCTTTTTACAAATTAGCATTATTAAACGCCAGGTCAGCAACAGCTCACGCCATTGAGATCCACGATCTCATCGAATACCACGACATACAATTGCTGGCCATCACTGAATCATGGCTTCCCAGCGATCCAGCTGGTATTTTGATAGATCTTTTACCGGACAATTACTACCTCCTATCCAAACCAAGACAAGAGCGCACAGGGGGGGGAGTGGCCTTCATCTCTGCCAGGTCAATCTCCTGGCAAGAGATCAGCCTCTCTTTCTCACCATCCACCTTTGAGTATATACTAATTAAAGGCTCGCCAGGCAGTCTCCCCGCTCTTACAGTTTGTTGCCTTTATCATCCTCCGGGCCAGGAACAGATCTTCCTTGACGAATTCCAGTTAGCCATGGAAGAATTACTGGAGTCTCACCAAAAGATAATTGTGTGCGGCGACTTTAATATTCACATGAATCAGGCTCAAGACCCTTACGCACAGAAACTACGAGAGATCTTAGAAAATCTTAACACCCATAGCCTAATGGACACCCCCACTCACCGTCTCGGAAACCAACTAGACCTATTGCTACAACACAATGCACCACTTCAAAACACGTCTTGTGTTAGCCTCCCATGGGCAGATCACAGCCTATTGTCGGCACAAATTGAGGATTGGCCAACAGCACCTCCCAGAAAACCTGCTTTCCCTCCCTCAGAAAAGATTGCAAGAAGGAACTTCAGAAATTTTTCCTCACAGGCTTTTAGTTGCATCTGGGCCCCCCTTAGTAATAGATCTCTCCCACTAATCACACAGGACGCCATCCTTCATGCCAAATTAACATTAGCCAGAGACATTATCTGCCCGTTAAAGTCAGTCAGGAAAAAGCCCCCACTACAACTCAAAAATAAGTGGTTTTCACCCGCAATTCAGCGTTTAAAAACACGAGGCAGAGCACTCGAGAATCGCTGGAGAAAAAACAGAAAGCGGATGGACCTAGAACTCTACCAAAAACATCAAACAAGTTACAAGCTGGCTATTAAACAAGCCAAGAAAGCCTTTGTTCAACATCAAATTGAACGGGCCAATAATCCAGCTAGGGCCCTATTCAATCTGTCCAGACAGCTCCTTGCTGACCCAGCCCAGTCAAACATCTCCCGCTCTCCCACTGAAAACCAAACATTTAGCGATGAGATAGCACAGTTCTTTGTCAACAAAATTTCTGATATTCGTGAGACCATCTCCTCGGAGCAATCCTCACAGAATACCACCGTGGCAGCCCTTCAACCTAACTCCAGCACAACACAGAGCACGCACAACAAAAACAGTGCCTGTAACACCAGTCTCACTCCTAATTCATACAACTCACCCACCATGACCTCAGTACCCCAGTTATCTTCGTTCTCCCCGGTGACCCAAGAGGATGTACGCCACACCTTACAGAAGTTGGGCCCCTCATCCTCTCCCTTGGATCCTTTACCTACTTCACTCATCAAATTGGTGGCCGAACACCTTATACCAGACATAACTACCCTAATCAATTTAAGCCTACAGACAGGACACGTTCCAGATTCTTGGAAAACTGGCGTTATCACAGCGCTCCCCAAAAAAACAAACGTTGACCCCTCCATCCTCAGCAACTATCGTCCAGTGACACAACTTCGACTCCTGGCAAGGCTCACAGAACATTTCACAACACAGCAAACTCAAACCCACTTAGAACATAACAATATCCTCCATGATTGCCAACAAGGCTTCAGGCCCCAACGCAGTACAGAGCTAGCCACAGCAGACATCAGGGAATCCATCTTGAACTCCTTGGATCAATCACACGACACCCTCCTGATTTTGCTGGACCTCTCCGCCGCCTTTGACACGGTGGACCACCGTCTTTTGCTCGACGCGTGTCAAAGGGTGGCGGGGATGTCTGGCGAAGCTCTGTCCTGGATGAAATCCTTCCTAGAAAACCGCACTCAACGGGTCAAATGCGGAGAAGCTTGGTCCAAACCTCACAATATAACGTGTGGAGTTCCACAAGGCTCGTCTTTATCACCCATTCTTTTCAATATTTATTTGCAGCCCCTCACCACCATACTTGACACCTTCAAAATTCGGTACCAAATCTACGCGGATGACATTCAGTTAGCAGTAGATCTGAACAGCAAAGATCGAGACAATTTGGCCCCCTGTCTCCTTGCCATTCAGCACTGGATGTCAGCGCACTATCTGAAATTAAACAATCAAAAGACAGAGTTACTAATCTTTCCCAGTTCACGCAATTCTCTAACTCCTAGCATCCCCTGGCCAGATACCTGGGGACCTCACCCCATACCAGTACTCAAAACCAGAGACTTAGGAATCACACTAAACCATCACATGGACGCCCACGCCCATGCCAACTCCACGGTCACAGCATGCAACCTCTACTTAAACAAAGTAAGCAAACTATCATCAGTTCTCACTCAAGACCAAAAGATTTCCCTCATTCAGGCCTGGGTAGGGTCACGCCTGCGGTACGGTTCATTTATGTACCTGGGGGCAACATCCAAACTTTTGAAATCACTCCAAAAAGTACAGAACCGGGCCATACGGATAATTTTTTCCCTCCCCAGGATATCCAAGATTACCCCATGGAGACAGAAACTGGGCTGGTTAAGGATATCATCGCTGGTCGACCAAAAAATCTCCATATGGCTATGGAAAGCCTCAAGAAGAGTAGGCCCTCGCTTCTGTCAAAAATGGTCACAACCCTTGTCCAACTGTCGCCAGCCTAGGATTCTTCAGAAACACACCCTACGCATTCCAACAATACAGAAAACATCCAAAGGTGGCAACACCATTAACTTTGCGGGAGCCAAACTCTGGAACTCTTTGCCCCACGCCCTCAAGGACATCAATCATTTTCCTCGATTCAAATCAGCTCTTTACACCTTTTTATTACAAAGGGACAATCCTCAAGCAATCACCCATGATTTCAAGCCACAAGAAGGGACACGCACTGAGGCAGCACAAGGCCCTATCACCAGCTCAAGAGGACCAAGCACTGCCTCTAGACCAATCTGTATCAGGGACAGATCAAGAGCCAAAACTGCTCCTAATCAAGATCACTTGCAACCAAGCAGTCCTTCAATCAGGATCCAAAGGCCACTTCTCCACACATCAGTGACCAATCACCCTCAACAGGCACAGGGACCCCGCTACTGGGGCGTCACTTCGCCCCCGCTCCCCCAGCGTAACAACGCGGCATTGATCGCCTTGGCAGCTCAAAACAAACAGATATCACTCGTCAGCAGGGGATTAACCTGGCTTCCACCTAATGGGCGCCAAGCTTAACCATGCCCCCAGATTCAGGAGGAAGTTACTCAACCTCGCCTCAGCATGGACTATTCTATCCGCCCTCAAGCTTTAGCATGCCCCATTTTTCTTTCCTACTGCTCCCCTTCCTTTCTTCACTGCTCCCAATACCCTAATTCCCCACCCTTACTCAACATCCCTCAAATTCTCCTCGCCCCTCTTTCCCCCCTGCCTTACTCTCATGTTTTTAATGTTTTATTAATGCCTTCTTGCGGTTCGAAGCCAATGGGCGGCAATCGCCATAGAAAAAACTCTAATAAATAAATAAATAAATAAATTAAAAACAGCACAGTGGTCCCACCGATTTCCCCCCACCTGACAGGATACGGCAAGATCGACCCTGACTCTGAGAGGCTAGACCCTCACTGAGTCTCCATACGGAGGAGATGGGCTTTTACTCGATGTCTGAACAGATTGAGAGAGCCAGCCAATCGGATGGCCACCGGTAAGGAATTCCACCAGCAAGGCGCTAAATAGGCCAACGATCTGCCCAACCGTCGTGCTCGGAAGATTTGAGGTACCTGGACCAATCCCCGACAGTGAGATCGGGGGGCACGATGGCTCTGGGCCCAGGAAAATCTTTGTTGTAGGTAGAGTGGACCCTTGGCATGTAGTGCCCGCCACAAAAACACCAAGCCTTTGAGCTTGATTTGGGTCAGTTATTTCCTAATAAAAATGAATACTGCTGACAAAACAATCAAGTACCCAAATTTCTGGGATTTCCATATTTTGTAAAAAAAATAAGCAACTTTGACTTGGTGAAAATCTTTGGAGAGAATTAGTGACAATGTGTATGACTTTCTGGGGTGTATGTAATGTGGACAGAAGAACAGGATATGAACAACTGTCTCCTGTGCTTCGTCACAAGTGCACATCATATTTCCCTGTTTCATATACCTCTTAAATGTTAATAGAGGTAGGACTCCCATTCTAAATCTGGAGATATACATTTTTGACAATTCCGTTCGCACCAAAGCTAAATACACAGGCAGATTAATTTTACTGAATGAATAATATTCTCTAAAAGTAATCTTTCGGAGCCATTGCTGTTCTATTTCCCATAGTTGCTGAAAACGTATAGTTCTTTTTGTTTCTGCTATTAGTTTTCATCAGGACATGTTTGGAGTAGTCATATGTGGCCTAATTTCATATTAATCTATATATTTTTGTACAAACTAACCATGGAATTTTGGGTGCAGCTACAGACTCCATACAGTCCAATATGCAATGTTGGGTTAGAACCGCATTGCTATTTGCAAATATGCTTAACCCGAATAAGGAAGGGGCAAATTTTATCTGATCCTGAATTGGAATTAATTTCGACTCAGAGAAAATTATTTCAGTTGTTGTGGTTATTGGGGCTCCTAATAATCTTTTTATAAATTTTCGTTTGTTCAATGTAATTGCTTTATTATCGGTGAGTCCGCCTACTCCACTAGCATATCTAACCCCACCTACGCCCTTTGCCTTGTAAATTTCCAGCGCCTGTTCACTATAATTTTGGCCATATTTCCTTTGCAATTTGCAGAGACCAAATAACATTATTATGTAAAGCTCCTGCTTTGGATGGCATTTCTACCCAAGTTAGATGCCGGCTAAACCTACATCCTAAGTAGTTCTAATAGGAGACAACTTCAATAGGATTCCCATCGCAGGTGAATTTGTAATGGCGCTTTGGTGCTAATTTGTCAAATAGAACCACCTTTGACTTAGTTTTTTTTTATAGATGGCGCTCGGTGAGCCATAAAGATTTTGAATTGATCAATTAATATTTGGAGGGCATACGCATTTGTGCTATTAATACAGTGTCATCTGCGTATAACAGGCACCCTATGTATTATGTATTGGGATCCTATACGCGGGACATCTTTTGTTCTAGTAATCAAATCTTTATTTAGGCCGTCGATATATAAATTCAATAGCGCAGGGGCCAAAGGGCATCCCTGTCTTCCCCTTTTCCTATTTTGACCGGCTTGGTTAAACGTCTTTCAGATGTATATAGAATCTGTGCGGTGTTCCCTGAATAAAGCTGTTTTATTGACTTGATTAAGTAAGAAGGTGCACCTTTACATTTTAAAATTTCCCACAACATCGGCCTGTCGACACTATCAAACGCGGTTGACAGATCCATGAAAACGCAGTAAGTTTCTTCCCCTTTAGCACAGTCTATAACAGGTGAAGATTTAAGATCTGTTCCTGGCATTCAATTCTACTCCTAAACCCATACTGAGTACCATCCAAGGGCGAATGGGTGCAAATCCATGCTGTCAGGCATTCAAGCAAAATTGCTGCATACAATTTGGCTACAATATATTCAGGGAAAAAGACAGATGCTAGGCTGCATTGGATGAAATAAGCAAGCCACAACATGCAGCAAACTATGCGGGGCACGCCACTAAGCATTTCCCTACTCCCCTAGACAAAAACTCAACCTCCCTTGTACAATGGCTACCGAGAGAGGCGCCAAAATCTACAACACTAAGGGGCATTGCTGCTTCTCCATTTGCTATTTTGTTTATTTCCCCCTCAGCCTCACGCAGTTTAGGGCGGTGCTGCTGCTGCCAGGGTTAAGGAAGGACTCACAAATACAGTACACATGTATCTAAATTCTGACTTATATGTGCATGAGCATATGCAGAAAAAAAGCAGAAACGCATGCAAAATCTTACATCCAATCATGCATCTTACACCATCCTGTGTTGCTATACTTGTCCAAATAAAAATGCCCCACATATGCTTGAGGTCACAGGCACCACGTGTGTGGGTGGAAGCAAAGCATAGAAACCAAACACCTGGGTATAATGCAGCATGTCTGTGAAATGCCAGAAACACAAGCACATGTTACTAAACTGCTACAAGACGCAGCTACCTGCGTACGATATACACCGCATATAGAGAACAGTATATCACATGCTTGCATGCACCAGATTCCACAGACGAAGTGAGGTGCAACACTTACAACAGGGAGGGCCATCTTGCCCCCTCCAAGTGATTGTGTCTGTTCCATTCTTCCCTGTTGATTTAGGGAATCCCTGTGTGTGACGTACCATACACATTATGAGGGATGAAAGAATTCAGCATAGTGTGCCACATAGAAGGCTGTAGCTGTATTGGGGGCTATATAAATACCACTTAACATAACATGTGGTGACCAGCCTTCTGGGGCATCTGCTGTCCAACACATGTGGCCATGAACTTGACATTTTCACAGTTAAGCTGTGTTGTGCTAGGTTAGTGTTTACAGAACATTACACCGGTTTGGGTTGACGAGGCCTCAGCACGCAGGCCAGAACCAGTCACTGGAGAAACCCGTGGAACCAAACCAGGCAAGGCAAGTGACGCCAGGGAAGCCTCAGAACCAGGCCAAAGCTGCTTGGCGCACAGGCCGGATGGAACCAAAGGCTCAAGGACTCTCCTTCAACTAGGCTGCACAGGGCCCTCAACCTTGAATATGGGGTTGGAAGATGGCAGCTAGGGCTTCTCCAGAGCATTCCCTGACTTACCCTGACCTTGACGATGCGTCAACATCTCCTTGAACTCCGGTGAAGGAGAACCATGGGAGAGAGGATATGGGACGTAGGAGAAATGGGTTTTATTATCTGTGTCCTTCAGGTATTTCGCCCTTTGAGGGTCAATTGAGGTTTGGGATGCTGCATGTTTTAAATGTGAGGTTTGGTTCCCTTAGGAAGTAATGCTTTAAATTTAGATAACATCCTTAATTGACACTTGGTTTTCATACTTTTAAGAGACAGCGCTTTAGCTGGATAAAGCGACAGGCTACCCTTACCTTTGAAGTGACAGTTTCAGCAGTGGACAGCTGTTACCATGCTTTTCTTCCTCCTGTCTTTCAGGCACGGAAAACCTCACCCTTTTGCTTTTCTGGCTATCCTGGGTTTTAATCTCCACTCTCAGTGCATTATGGGAATCTGAGTCTGGTATATCGATGCACAGAATTAAGGAAGGTTTTGGGGGGGTTTTGTACATGTTCTGGACACCCTGTCACAGTGGATTTCTACTTTGGCCATGGTTTGTGTGCATTCAACCTTACAAGATCGCATTTTCATCAGGAGAAATGTGGGCACATGGTGTGGTGTGGCAAGCGTGGTTAGTATCAGATTTTAGATATGGGCTTTTATTAAGCGCTTGTAATTTATAAGACTCCTATAAGGATTGAAAATAATTATTTATCTCTGTGACACTTTTAATATTTGTAAATAGAATAGTTTGGCTGTTGAATATTATCTGGCTATGTATTGACATATTTAAGATCCTGATCCTGATCCTTTTAGACCTCTCCGCGGCCTTTGACACCATTGACCACGGGGTCCTCCTGGACAGACTGGAGCGAGTCGCTGGGGTCTCTGGATCCGCACTCAGATGGTTTGAGTCATTTTTGGCAGACCGCTCATAGCAGGTCCGCATCGGGGCCGCAAG
>JASBQP010564720.1:0-11672 GCA_030265095.1 Desmognathus fuscus
TTTCGTTAAGCGAAAGGCCACTATTCAGTAACCAGATCTAAATGAGCTGTAAGGATTCTGGGACTGTGATCTTCCTTGTGCTTTCATCTGAGAAGTCGACTGCCAATTGAAGATCGTCTGCATACATTTGAAATGGTAATCCCTCGGCATTCAACAGGGAAGCCAAAGGCCTTAAATAGATGTTGAACAGAAGGGGCTAACTGCAGAAACCTGAAGGATGCCCTAGTATACCATTCCCGATGAACCTCTTGTGTTCTGAAACAGCACCTGCTGTTGTCTCCCTATAAGGAAGGAGTAAGTAAGTAAGTAAGTAAGTAAAATTTTTATTGTCAAATGGTTTAAAAATAAACACTAGACAATACATACATTAGTTCCCTAGACAAATGCATACATTAATTCATACATTAATTCATACATATTATAGATATCCTTTAAAAATACAAAAAAGCTTAAGACTTAATAATGTCAGCTTCATTTTTCACAAGAGAAAAAAGAACCAGCTAATTGATCTATACATATACTGCATCTCGTGTGAATACTGCTTTGATGAAACCAACGACTTTTTCACATAATTTAAAATTAACACCACTTTGAAGAAAATAAAATTGTTCCAATCTATCTCGTTTGTTATTAATAAAAACATCTATGTATTTTTGGCGTAAATCACTTAAACCTACACATTCTATTGTCAAATGTAGAAGATCTTCAGTTTGATTTCCACAGAATCGACAAGTTTCTAATGATTCTGTTTGCCACTGATGGGTCAATTTTCTTGTAGGCAACTGTGCTAATCGAAATTTCATATAGCATATTGTGGTTTTCCAATCGAGGCCCATACATAAATATTTTTCAATGTAACCATATCTATTATGCTTCATATAATTGGATAAACACTTAATCTTTTCACTTTCCACAGTAATTTCCTTCTCAGCAATAATATTCATGTTCTGTTTAAGATAACTTTTCCATCCAATTTTATTTAAATTCATAGTTATATCAATATCCCATCTCTCAAGCAACAAATTAATATATTTATCTCCTCCTTGTACAATATTACCAGTATATTTTTGGATATAAGTTTTTTCGATTTTGTACTGAATAGGTGTTATTCCCATTTCTAGGTATACGCCAACCATAGGGGCATTTCTGGCTAAACCTAATAACTTCCTTAGTACAATTCTTTCCAACTTTGATACTTCTTTTATCAACAAAGTACCCCAAATTGTACAGCCATATAGAAAGACAGGAATTATTTTAGCCAAATATGCCTTTTTTAAGGCATTTAAATTAGCACCCCCATAATGCAATTGGAATTTTTTCAAAGCATTCGCAATTCTCATGATCTTAAGTTTCATCTGCTTAAAGTGCACGTGCCATTTCAAGTTACATTGCACATAAATCCCCAAGTATAAAAAGTCATTCACTATTTCGATTTTCTCAGTACCACTGTATAATTTCCAATCAATTTTCTTAATAGTTTTGCGAAATACCATAGCTTTTGTCTTACTCTTATTTATTATTAAGTCATTTTCACAAAAATACTCATTGGCCATGTTTAGTAAACGCTGACTTCCCAACTTGGTATATGATAGAAAGACAATATCATCAGCATATGCTATATAATAACATTTTGTATCCCCTACAGTCGGTGAGTGACTTTGGATTTTTTGACAATAGGTATCTAAATCAGAGATGTATAAGCTAAACAACAAAGGCGCAAAGATACAACCCTGACGCAAACCTTTATTTGTAGGTATTTTACCCGTGGTGGAGCCGTCTTGACACACAATCATTTGGAGCCAGGTATCGCTATAAAATTGTACCAGAATGTGTAATAGATCACCTGGTATTCCCCAAGTACTCAATTTCATCCACAATTTATTTCTATTAACTAAATCGAAGGCGGATTTAAGGTCAATGAAGGTACAATATAATTTGTCCCCATCAATTTTATTTGTGGTTTCACCAGCAATACTACATAGTAAACCAATGGCATCAGAGGTACCTTTCCCCTCTCTAAATCCCATTTGGTATTCTGGCAGTCGCCCATTATTTGTAGCCCAGTTTGTAAGATGTGAAATCAAACATTTAGCATAGATCTTTCCAAAAGTATCGCCAATTGCTAATAAACGATAATTTAATGGGGCTGTAACATCACCTTTTTTAAAGATAGCCACAACTCTTCCCCCTTTCCATGTGTTTGGTATATTTCCGGTCCGATTAATAAAGGCAAACAATTCCGTCAAGATCGGTACCCATAATTCTATGTTGTATTTAACATCATACGCTGTGTGTCCCTCTGGTCCACTTGCTTTCGAGTTAGATAGTGATTTAATAATATCCAGAATTTTATTGTAAGGAAAGCTTAAGCCATAAGAATTTTCATATGTTTCTAAAGGCCAATCAATTAAATTAGGATCGGTATAAAAATTCATAATATGTTCTTTCCATGTTTCAATATTAATGGCTGATGGCATAGCTCTAGTTCTAATGGAAAAACAAGCTTTCATGCATCTCCAGAAGGCCATATTATCTTTTCTCTGGATTATACAATGAAGATTTTCCCAATTTATTTGTATTAATTCTTTCTTTTTAAATTTAACTTGTTTCTGCATATTTCTTTTTGCTTTTTTAATATCATTATCTCGGTTGCCAGATAGTCTTTTCAACATTCTTACTTCCTTTTTATATTCAGCCATTATTCGATTTATTTCTTTATGCTTAGTTCCGGGTTTATACAAATCTACTATGGGACCTCCCTTATATTTTGAGTAATGAAGTTCTGTTTTTATGGTGGCCAATAATTGCTCAAAATATATTATTCCATCATGCCCAGCATTTATGAAGAAATTACATACTTCATTATTTAGGGACTCATTTATTTCCCAATTCTGGACTATCTGTAGGTTTCTGTTGGACCATTTCAATACATTTGAGTTAATTACCTCTAAATCATCTAAAATATTCAGTCTTTCACGTTCATCACAGTATAACTTTACAATTAGATTTAAACGATTATGATCACTTAAAGATTCATCGTGTACATTGAAGCTCTCCAATAATTCAAAGGTAGCACAGTTTACCAGTATATAATCAATTATGTTACCTTCCTTATTCCTTTTACATGTAATTTTTGCTGGCATATCATTTTTTATTCTACCATTTACCTCACGGATATCTAATAAATTTAAGTGGTCCTCAATGATGCGTCCGCGTGCATCACATCTATACGCACTTCTCATGGCAGATGGAATATTCCATATCTCATCCGCCATAGTTATGGTTTCTAAACATGTCCTGTATTTCCCTAAGCGAGCATTCAAATCGCCACCGATTATAAATTTATCATTTGGGTATATTATTGATAGTTCACTAATATGGCTAAATAGACCATCTATATCCTCTTTACCATATAATTTTAATTTAGGGGAGAGGTAGATATTCACAATGATCAACGAGCATTTAACGCCCCATTTATCAAATATATCTTGAATGCGAATGGTGATAAATTTATTTTCGTTAGGAGAAAGGAGGGTGCTGGTAAGGCGATTATCGATGCATGTTAACAGACCACCACTTGCGCGACCTTTCTTGGATTTGATTGCCTTTATATCAAAGTAGGATCTGCTCAGGTAATCCAAGTCCTTAGTATGCCAAGTTTCCTGAAGGATGAATATACATGCACAGGATTTAGCATATTTATCAAGATGTGCAAATTTTTCCTTGTTTAACCCTGCGCAGTTCCAACATATAATGTGGATTTGACTGTCATCACGCTTGATGGCTTGGTTTTTGATGAAGGGTACTCAATATTTCACTCCATTCAATATTTCTGGTGTGAGCAGCAGTATCCGTTTTGTTATTAACACTGGTAGGAATATCAACTATACGACATTCACTCCACCCCATCTCCTTTCCTTTAGACGCAGTCCCATAGTTGTAGTTAGAATTTGTATGATATAATTGTCTACTGTAGTGACAATTGAACGATCCCATAGAATAATTTCCTCTACATTTCTTAATTTCCCTACTTCGTGATTGAATTTCATCATAATTAACCGATTCTGGGCTGACCTCAAAACCTCGTATATAAAGCTCTTCACGTTTGTCGAGTAGCCAATTTAAGATTTTCAGTTGATAAAACCTTACAAATGTTATTGTTTCAATGTCAGTGATAGCCACAGGGGCAATATATACCCATTCTATATCATGGCTATTTATTAATCGTAATTCAGGTATTGTTTGTAGGATTGCCAGTAGGTGTTCCCTATTTATGGGCAAATCATTTTCTTCGGGGAACAAACTTCTTATAGTTATGATATTGGTACACTCACTCCGATTTATCTCCATAAGTGTGTTATTTTTACAAGTATTCACATATCTAGTATTTAGATTTACATTAGCAACGGGGTTATCTATAGATGGCCCAGCATAACAATGTTTTTCTTTCATTTTTGAATTTAAAATAGTTACTTTTCCTAGGGGTCCAGCAGTGATTATACTGTTAACACAAGTATTCAGGTGTTCATTACTTATTGGTCCATCATAACATAACTGTTCACTTCTTTTAACATTTGGAACTGTTATTTTTCCTATGGGCCCATCAATACTCTGTTTGTTGGCATAAGTTTTAGTATAATCATTACCCCAAATAGAATCATTAGGCTGTTTTACTGAATCGAAGGTTTCATATCTCACATTTTTTTCAACTTTACCAGGAATAATATTCATATTCAAAGTATTGCTACAATGAGCAATACTTTCATTTCCTCTATAAGAGTTCAAGGGGCCAACTATTCTACCTCCAAAGGGGAGCGTAGAACTATCAGAATCCAAACATACACTAATCTTCATACTATCGGTGGAAAAAAAACTATTCGCCAAAGGGTTCAGATCAAACTTGTTGGTAACACCTATCGATTCACCATCATTGACTACATCATCATTTGATGGATCTCCAGGGTTCTCTATTGTTCCATTAGCAATACTTTCTGCTCCCTTACCATTATTAATCTCTATCTTATTGCATATATTTCTTATTTTTTGTCTACCCCATAATAGTGGTATCGTGGTGTTTATGTTTCGTTTCTTACATTTCTTTTTCTTCCCTTTATTCGTTGTTAGTGCAGCATTTCCAGGTGGTGGACTACATTCCAGATTAGCGTCCTCCACTCTCTCAACCTCATTCACTGGTGGCAGTCTATTGTCTTCAGCTAGTGTCCCCAAGTGATTAGGAGACACTGTCATCTGATTTGATGTTGATTGAATTCCCAGTTTTATTTCTTCTGGTAATTTATTTTCTTCTGATTTTCCACCTTCGGCTTCTACTAATGATTCCAACGGGATATGGTCAGTCATGGTATTTAAGGCACCACTTTCAACCATTTCATTTATGTAATTTTCCTCTTCCATGGTCAATGGAGGAAAATCAGAATCTCTATTTATTTCCTGTATGAGGTTTGGTGCAGTCGATTGATTTATCATAACACTTAGACTTGCATCTGAATTATGGACTTCGGAAGTAATATTATTTTCAGCACCTATTTGCTTATTTAACAGGACAATATTAGGACATGGCTGCGTAATATCTGCAAGTTTCTCTTTTTTCAGATATAACCAGTGATCATGCGGGTCTGCTTGAACAGCTACTGATATTAGAGGATGATCTAATTTCCGTGGGATTTCAGTTTGGCTATCTCCATCCTTAGTAACAATCATTGCTCTGGATGTTAGAATTTCAATCCAGTTCAGCATGTCAGTATGGGCATCGGACTTGACTGAGATTGCCTGCATCATGATAATTAATGTTTCAATCAAATTATAGACATCCCTTATTTCACTTGCTAACATTTGTGAGCGGGAGTCAATATAGTTCAAAATGGTATCTGCTTCGTTAACCTTCATTGTGGATGGAACACAAGTTTCATCTTGTACAGGTTCCTCTAACTTTAACGATTTTAACTGATTAATGTTAAGACAAGAATTAATATCACACATATTAGATGTTACCTCACACGTGTGGCTTTTTATGGATGTAACATCAATTATAGGGGTGTTATCAGTTTTAATATCTTGTGTAATGGCAGAATCAGGTAATTCATTATTCTCCACACAAAATGAGGAGAATAAATCATTCTCAAAAGAAGTGTTTATTGTCCCAGTTGTTAAGATTGGTTTAGATATTATTTCCTTGGTGCTACTAGCATCTATATTAATAGGGTGGGGTGTAATAGAACCCTTTTTGTCTTGAAGTACCTCATCGACCAATTTACTTAAGTGGATCGATTTTTCAATCAGATCCATATCCTCCGCTTGAATAGAGTTTAAACTTAAATTATGTTCATCAGTTACCACATCATCAATATTTGAATTAAGCGAGTTTATTTGTGCAGATGGTATATCCTGGCCCTGTGATAGTGTGTCAAGATTTCCTCCACCGGGACAGTATTCAATGGTTGCCATGACTTTTAATGTTTTTTTATTCAATGAGTTATTCGGCTGATCTATGGTATTTACTTCTTCAGCACCCACAGTAAAGCTCTCATGATTAATCCCATTCTCATCATGTTTATTCTCAATATTCCCATTCATAGCACTATTCAAAGCTACTTCAGCTCCCTTGTTGGTTACCTCATCACTAATTCCATTCTCACCAGATTTATTCTCAATATTCACATTCATATCACAACTCGAATTTTCATCCTTCAGTAATAATGACTGGTTAGGGGACGTTGTTATTTTGTTCTCATCGATATGTTTCAGTAGCATATATTGCATTATGCCCGGTAATCTGTTTTTCTTGACTGGGTTAGGTGACTCTACTTTAGTTGGTTGTAATAAGATGAACCCTCTCCATTTGCTTTAAAATAATCAATAGGTTTCTTGTTTCTAACGGGTCTCCCAATTTTAGTCGACATTATAGTCAAATACACTAAAGAGGAATGGAAAAGAAATAAAATATAAACAGTAAATAAAAACTAAAAATGCAATACCAAGCCACAGCCTCACAGCTCTCAGACGAACAGACGAACTTCATAAACACACTTTACGCACTTCACGCGCTGCTCAGTTCGCGCTGCTCCTTGGCTAATAATGATTATATATAGGATAATAATAGGGCTCTCCTGCCCCAGGTGATCCTCGTTGATTGGCAGGGTCAGGCAGCCAGGCAACACAAACTAGGCAAGATGGCCGCCCTCAAAACCCGACTCACACAGCCCCTGGGAGCGGCGAGGGAAACACCCTCGTGACGTCACCGCCCCGGGCCGGCGTCGGTTAAAATCACAAGTTTTTAAAGTGCAGGACGTGCCAAAACGTTGCTTAGCAGCATACAATGTTCAAATAAAGTGCAAGGTGACGGAGGATTCAATTAAAATTTTCGCCGTAGGTTCAAGAGAAAAGTGCAGCACATTCAGCAGTCAATGAGGGGAGGCGGGTGTAGGAAAGTGGCTCCTTCACGTAGGTTGTTTGCTTCCGTCCAGCAGTGCAGAGATTCTTTTGCTTCTTGTGATAGGATAATACTTGCTGACCAACTGCCCATGCTTAGTGACCACTTGTCCGTCAGTGATTCCAGTAGTGTTCTCTTCCTGAGGTGGCACTGCTCTACTATGAAGATGCAGGACACCATCATGCCTAATATTGATGCCACCCTTCTGACTAGTAATCTTCTTTCCTCCAGCAGGGTTGTTGCCAGCGCAGTCATGGCCTGTACCCTCTCCAGTGATGATCTCACACAGCCATGGATGGTGTTGAACTCTGTGCCTAGGAACATCAGCGATTGGCATGGGGTTAGGTTGGACTTTTTTGGAGTTAACTAGCAGTTCTAGGTCCTCTAGGAGCTGTATGCATTCTTTTGTGATGTGTGCAGCTTTCTCTCTGGATGATGCCTTCAGCATCCAGGCGTCCAGGAATGTGAACACCTGTATGTTCCATCTGTGTAGTTCTGCTGCCACTGGGGCCAGGCACTTTGTGAAGGTACATGGGGAGGACTTCAGGACAAAGGGTAGAACCTGGAATAGGTAGTGTTGTTGTGCCACCTTGAACCTCAGGCATTTCTGATGGAATTTGTGAATTGGCACGTTAAAGTAGGCGTCCCTCAGGTCCAGCGATGTCAGCCACTTGCCTTCTCTCACCAGAGGCATGACCGACTGGACCATCACCATGTGGAACGGTATCCTCTTTATATGTAGTAGTAAATTTTTATTGTCAAATGGTTTAAAAATAAACACTAGACAATAATACATTATAAGATCACAATACACATATAAATTCACAATTTACATTTTACAAGAAGAGGTCATCATCATATTTACACAATTAAAATTATAGTAAAAAATGTGCTGCAATTTTATCCGGCTAGTTATCTACAAATATACTGCATCCCGTGCAAATATAGCTTTAATAAAACCAACAACTCTTTCGCATATTTTAAAATTGTCACCACTCTGTAAAAAGTTAAATCTCTCGGATCTGTTTCGCTTATTTTTAAAAAAAACATCAATATATTTTTGGCGCAGATCACTTAGTCCTGTACAATCCATTAACAGATGTGGTAAATCTTCACACTTGAATCCACAAAAACGACATGCTACCGAAGACCCAACATACCACCGGTGTGTCAATTTTCTAGTAGGTAGCTGGGCTAATCGAAATTTCATGTAGCATATTACAGTTTTCCAGTCAAGGCCCATACACAGATATTTTTCAATGTAGCCATATCTATTATACTTCATATAATTTACTAGGCATTTAATCTTATTGCTTTCTATAGTAAGTTCCTTCTCCGCAATAATATTCATATTCATTTTAAGGTAGCTTTTCCATCCGTCTTTATTTAGATCTAGAGTTGTATCAATATTCCATCTTTCGAGCAAGGAATTAATGTATTTATCTCCTCCCGAACTGACATTACCAATATATTTTAAGATATATGCTTTTTCAATTTTATATTGGATAGGTGTTATTCCCATTTCTAGGTATACCCCAACCGTAGGTGCATTTCTTGCTATGCCTAATAATTTCCGTAATACTATCCTTTCTAGTTTTGATACCTCATTCATCATCTCATTACCCCAGATTGTACATCCATATAAAAAGATGGGGATTAATTTTGCCAGATATGCCTTTTTTAAGGCATTCAAGTTAGCACCCCCATAGTGTAATTGAAATCTTTTCAAGGCATTTGCGATTCTTATAACCTTGATGTTCATTTGCTTAAAGTGCACGTGCCATTTCAAATTACTTTGCATATGTATCCCTAAATATAGAAAGTCGTTCACTATTTCTAATTTCTCGGTATCACTATATATTTTACAATCAATTTTCTTTGAAGTTTTACGAAATACCATGACTTTAGTCTTGCTCTTATTTATGATTAAGTCATTTTCGTGAAAATAATCATTAGCCATATTTAGTAAACGCTGGCTACCCAACTTAGTATATGATAAAAAAACAATATCGTCGGCATATGCAATATAATAGCATCTTGTATCTCCCAGTAAAGGGGAGTGACTTTGTACATTTTGACAGCAATTATCTAAATCTGAAATGTACAGGCAAAACAACAATGGGGCAAAAATACAGCCTTGCCGCAATCCCCTATTAGTGGGAATTTTACCCGTGGTCGAGCCATCCTGACACACAATCATTTGAAGCCAAGTTTCACTATAAAATTGCATCAAAAGGTGCAAAAGATCTGCAGGTAGTCCCCAGTTTCTCAATTTCATCCACAATTTACTTCTATTAACCAGATCAAAGGCGGATTTAAGGTCGATGAAGGTACAATATAACTTGTTCCCATCCAATTTGTTTATGGTTTCATCAGCAATACTACATAATAAACCAATGGCATCAGAGGTACCTTTGCCTTCCCTAAACCCCATTTGATATTCAGGTATTCGCCCATTATTCTTTGCCCAATTAGTTAAATGAGAGATCAGACATTTGGCATATATTTTGCCAAAAGTATCTCCGATCGCCAGTAAGCGATAATGTAATGGAGCTGTAACATCACCTTTTTTAAAAATCGCCACAACTCTTCCCCCTTTCCAAGTATTGGGTATTTTCCCCGTCCGATTAATAAAGGCAAATAGCTCTGTTAAGATTGGTGTCCACATTTCGATGTTATATTTTACGTCATAAGCAGTATGTCCTTCCGGACCACTTGCTTTCGAATTTGATAATGATTTTATAATTTCCAGAACCTTGCTGTAGGGGAAATATAATCCATATGAATTTCCATATGTTTCAATAGGCCATTCAGTTAAATTTGAATCAGTATAGAAATTCGCAATATGTTCTTTCCATTTATCAATACTTATGGCTGGAGCTGAGACTTTAGTACTGGTAGAGAAACAAGTCTTCATGCATCTCCAAAAAGCCACATTATCTTTTCTTCGGAGAATACAATGGAGATTTTCCCAGTTTGTCTGTATTAGATCTTTCTTTTTCCATTTAACTCGTTTCTGCATGATACGTTTAGCTTTTTTAATATCATTTTCACTGTTAATGGGAAGTCCTTTCAACATACGAATTTCCTTTTTATATTCAGCCATTATCTGGTTTATTTCTTTATGTTTGGTTCCTGGTTTATACATAACAACTACAGGGCCTCCCTTGTGTCTTGTATAGTAAACTTCAGTTTTAATTGTAGCCAATAATTTCTCAAAACATGTAATCCCATCCTGTTTGACATCTTTAAAAAAATTATACACTTCATATTTTAAAGGCTCATTTATTTCCCAATTATAGATTATCTGTAGGTTCCTATTGGTCCATCTCAATACATTTGCATTGATGGATTCTAAATCATCCAGTATATTCATTCTTTCCCGCTCTTCACAGTATAATTTAACCATCAGCCTTAGGGAGTTATGATCACTCAAGGGCTCCTCATGTACACTAAAACTCTCCAATAATACAAAGGTAGCACAGTTCACGAGTATATAATCTATAATAGTACCTACTTTGCTCCTTTTACAAGTGATTTTTGCTGGTATATCACCTTTTATTCTTCCATTTACTTCCCGAATATCCAGTATATTTAGATGGTCCTCGATAATACGTCCACGTGCATCACACCTAAATGTGTTTCTTACCGCTGGTGGAATATTCCATGTCTCGTCCACCATATTTATGGTATCCATGCATTGCCCGTATTTCCCTAGACGTGCATTCAGATCACCTCCAATAATGATATTATCATTTGGATATGACATTGATAGTTCATTAATGTGACTAAATAAACCTTCAATGTCATCTTTACCATACATTTTTAAATTCGGAGGAAAGTAAACATTTACAATGATCAATGCACATCTATTACCCCATTTATCGAAAATATCCTGAATTCGGATGGTAATAAACTTATTTCTGTTTTCCGAGAGCAAGGTGCTGGATAGACGATTGTCGACTAATGTTATTAGGCCACCACTGGCTCGACCTTTCTTAGATTTAATCGCCTTTATATCAAAGTGAGATTTATTTAAATAGTCAAGGTCTCTGGTGTGCCAGGTTTCCTGAAGGATATATATGCATGCACAAGATTTAGCATATTCATCCAGGCCCGCAAGTTTTTCTATGTTAAGGCCGGCACAATTCCAACATATGATATGTACTTGACTATCATCACGCTTGGTGACTCGATTTTTGATGTAAAGTACTCAATATTTCAC
>JASBQP010575768.1:0-17631 GCA_030265095.1 Desmognathus fuscus
AGACTCATTCATAATTTCAAAACCTTGGCACCTGCAGGCTTGAATGAAGAATGGGCGTTACAATGCTTCTTATAAAGAAAAAACCGTTTGATCAAATTACCATTAAGCGCTGGCACCAAGCTATAAAAGCTGTTTACAAGACATGTGCATATATTTTCTAATAATGCTGTGTAATATCAATAACATATTGGTGAATAGATTAATACACCAGCTAGATACTCTACACAGTAATTTTTAGATGCATCAATGACCGGTGTTTATGTAAATAGTAAAGGGCGATGGATATAGCTTCAGAGAACATTAGATACTACTACAAATAGATATAAGAGCTAGACTATATGTAGAAAGGCAAGGGCAATACGAATAGTTTCACTGTACAAAATATACGGACCGAATCAGATGTAATTGTGCTCTAACAGCGTGTATAGATAGACTGTTGATATTGAGTTCGACAACGATCGGGGTAACGGCATTGGTGCAACAGGTCACTCCATATGCCTATGTTTATGTCATCTATGTAATGGACAATCGAGTTGTAAGTACAATTACTAGTGCCGTTGGTATTGTGTATACTATCGCTAAATATATAAATTCTTGTTGTGGTGTTTTTCGTACCTAAGATGGCCGCCATTTTTTTACATTTGCATAGGTCACAATAGCTATAAACATACATAGACCGCTATGTTTTCAATTGAAAGTGCAACAACATCAGTTGAAGTTGGCTATATGCACACGTACTGTAGGCGTTAGATCTGAATTTAAAAGAGAATTTTGGTCTAGTATGGCTTGTAAACTATCACTAATTAAGCAAGTTTCAGTAAGCAGTTTTCACATCCAAAATGGCCGCCACTATATTAGGGACAGGTTGAGGTTTCCCTTTTCACTGTTTGTGCCGACAACCTGCGGCGCCCTGTTAGTGTGCTTCGGCACACCGCGCGGTAAGTTTACCACTTTGCTTTCCCGTCTAATTTGATTTGGTCTTGGCTTCCCCGTTACTTATACATCATCCTCAATTAAATTTTAGATGCAGCGCTCTGTACTACTATGAGGTAAGCACTGCAATTGCCTCTATAAAAAGAGAAACTTGCTAATTAGAGATAGTACGAACGAAGTTGTTAAAAGGTATGCTTTTTTGTGTACATTTTTTAGATTTCGGCAAATCCATGTGGTGAGTGTTTTTCGGCAATTTACTGCCTCCAATTCTGTGACAATTAACGAGTGAGTGAAAGTGACAACACATTAACATGATGAATTTTGTTTTTTCTCCCCGTTTCTCTGTTTGTTCTTGTGGGTTTGTATATCTGTGTTGTTATCTATGGGACTTTACTGTGGTGTGTATCATACACATATATATATCATGGAAATGCACTAAATAGCATGCCTGACGACGGTCAAATCTGACCTGAAATATGATCATATAGCAGCATGAGATGGAATTGAGCACTGTTTTGTACATTGTTTTTAATATGTGCGCGTCGTAAGGAGCTAATGAAATTCTTGTAAAAAATGAAAATTATTTGCTACACATAGGATGGACTTTACTCTGCTTTTGTGTATACAAGATATTTATGGACAGGAACCATTAGCACTGGAGCTATTGATATTTTGAAAATAACTTGTTGGATTTTCTGTAAAATAATAAATGAAATTCAGTGTGATATACTACATTGTCTAATGTCCTGGATCTATTTGAAAAAATATGTACAGGTCGAGACTTGATATTTTGATGCTAATTTGACCAGTGATGGTCACTCAGTGTATGAGACATAAAGTGGTGTGCCCCATACCAGGAGTTTGTCTACAGAACCTGGATAATTTAGTGGCAGTTAATTGCACCTGTCTAGTTACAGGTTGACATGGGAGCACCTTAATCGATAAACGAGTGCGGGCCACATTACACTCACTTTGTGAGTTTTTTGTTGGTACATATTAACTAGTGGCCTACGCACCTAAATAACGATTGTATGGTTTAAATTGTTGCAAACCTTTTAGTGTAGAGAACAAAGAGTTGTACTGTTTAAATAAATATTTGATTTAATCATCATGTCTTTTGATGAATTGGCAGCACAAACTGACCGATGTGCCTCCACATTGGAATATACTGCAGAAGCAGCAGAAAACATTCTTGCGCAACTACAAGAAAGTGCACTTTTTCTAACAAGAAATGAACATAAACATACTGTTCAACAATTTGAATACCTAAAGAAAAGGGAGGTATCGACTCTCTTACATGCCACTACATTGGCTGAATACTTTAAGACCAAACGTATTCCGAGAGGCCTTAGAATTTTAATTAAACCACTCTTATGTAGGCAAAGAAAGGGATTTATACCTAAATGGCATATGATACTCAATAAAGCCTCACTTGACCTGATATTATTAACTATTGAAGAACTACAAGCAGAGTTAAAGGAGATTAAGTTAGAGATCAATAAAACTGAAGAGACTTTAAAAACAGAAAAACCTGCAGAAGAATGGGCAGTTACACTAGAAATAGTGAATGATATTATCAACAAACACCGTCAGGAATTGGAAAAAGGGAAAATTAGAAAATTCAAAAGAGATATATTTGATTATGCACATAATCAAGTGTATAACTGGTATGAATTCTTACCGATCAACAAAAGACAACAAGTCTTTAAAAAACAAGCGACATCTAATCCTTCAGACTCAGATATTCCTACTGACACCTCATCAGAAGAACTAGATAATATAGAGAAAACAGGCGAGAAGGCAGTGCCAGGACCAAGTAAAAAACCCTTCAATCCACAAGAACGTCAACGTTTTTTGGACGACCTCATAAGACAAAGACAAGGAGGGGGCAAAAAAGGAGTGGACAAAGAAAAAGAGAAAGAAACAGAGAGAGTGAAAGAAATAGGGAAACACTTTCTCAGAGACCGCAAGTAGTCAATATTTCGGCTACTGAATTAACTAAGAATCAATTATCGGTGCTTTCTAAAGGTCTTTCGTTTGTCCCAGTTTATGAAAATAACCCTTTCGACATCTACGTCGACTTTCAGAAATTTGTGAGAAAATTGCAACTTAAACATTTTTTCCTGGGGCAGCCTCCCTCTGATCAAGAGGAACACCAGTTTAAGGAATTTACTTCCAAAAGCACATTTTGTCCTAACATTAACAACAAAGCAATTGAGGTATTTAGTCAGACAGTGCTTAAGGAATTTAATAAGACTGAATTCCCTAAAAACAAGAAGTTCAACGTAACCTTTGCTGAGAATCAAGCGCTTAAAGAACTCAATAATAACCCATATATTATGGTACAGAGAGCAGACAAAGGTGGGGCAACAGTTATTATGGACTGTGCATATTACAAAGCAGAAATACATAAACAACTTGCTGATGCAAATACCTATATACAATTGGAAAGAAATCCTACTGGAGTTTTACAAAAACTTCTGGAAGAAATATTGATCGATGCGAACACTAGGGATTGGATCAGTGACAAAACTTTGAAATTTTTGACTAATAAGCACCCACGTGTCCCTTTACTCTACGGCCTCCCTAAAATCCATAAAAATCTTAGAGCACCTCCCTTGAGACCCATAGTATCGGGGTGTGAATCTATTTTCGAACCAGTAGCGAAATTCATTGACGATTTCCTAAAGAGATGTGTAGTTGATATTCCTTCCTACATAAGAGACACCACGGATTTCATAAACAAAATTGAGCAAAACACTCTACCTAAAGATAACTGTATTCTTGTCACAATAGATATAACATCTCTATATACGAATATCAAACATAACGAAGGAATTGAATGTGCATGTGCAGCATTAATAGACCATGACATCAACGATGTACACCCTACTCTATTTAGAATATTACTGACTTTCGTACTTCACCACAGTTTTTTTAAATTTGAAAACTATTTTTATGGACAGCTTACTGGTACAAGTATGGGCGCTAATTTTGCTCCCAGTTATGCCAATGTGTTCATGGCTAACTGGGAGATGCAGTATATTATGAATACTCATTGGCACCAATACATTAAAATCTATTATCGGTATATAGATGATATTTTCTTGATGTGGTCAGGAAGTAGAATTCAGCTTCAAGAATTTCTAGACTACCTAAATACTGTCCATAGTACTATCAAAACGACGGCATTCATAGGTGATGAGGGAGTACCATTTTTGGACACCTTTGTGAAGATTGTGGATGATAAATTCATCTTTAGTCTATTCAGAAAAGAAACTGATACCAACAATTTTCTACATTTCGATTCTTTTCACCCGAAATCTACCAAAAATTCTTTACCATATTCGCAATTTTTGAGATATCGTAGGATACATACAAACATTGAGGAATATGAAATAGAATCCAATAGGCTATGTAATGAATTGACAGATAGAGGGTATCCTAGACAATTGTTGCAAAATGCACAAACAAAGGCCAGACAAAGAACCCGTGATGAATTATTGGAAATCACTGATAAGAATCAGAATAATTCGCCATTTGTCTTTGTGTCGACCTATGGATCTAGAGCCAAAACAATGTCTCAACTTATAACACAACACTGGCCTATTGTGTTAAATGATCCTATAATTGGACACACTCTTCCAAATAGACCCACTACAGCATACAAAAAACCGGCGAATCTATCGGATATTTTGGTACACAATGACATTAGTACAGGAACCATTGCAAATACATTAACAACACCGAAACGGGGGACATTCCCATGTTTGAACTGCAACTGTTGTGATGCATTAATTCGGGGCCCTCACATAATTAATCCAGCGACTGGTAAAAAATGGTTATTCAGACACTACTGCACTTGTCGCTCTACTAATGTGATATACATCATAAGATGCCCCTGTGGCCTGTACTATATAGGCCAGACGACACAAGAAATACGTTGTCGTATTCAGAAACATAAAAGCGACATTAGATGCAATAATCCTCGCTCAGCAGTTGCAAGACATTTTAATTTGTTAAATCATCAAAGTTCTCAATTATATTTTTGTGTACTGGATTCTGTTAAAACAAACAACAGAGGAGGGAATGTTGAAAAAATCTTATTACAAAGAGAAGCCAGACTTATTCATAATTTTAAAACTTTGGCACCTGCTGGCCTTAATGAAGAATGGGCGTTACGATGCTTTCTATAAAGAAAAAGTTATCTTTATCAACATAACATTAAGCGCCCGCATTAGGCTTCATATCCTATTTACATACCGTGATGTGACATTGCATAAGAACGTTGAGATAGACTATAAACATATCAGCGAAGACACAATGTACTAGCTGGGCAATATACATAGTAAGAAACAGATGAATTAATGTCTTGTACATATGTAGAAATCGGAGGGCGAAGAAAATAGCCTTACAGATGAGTTTATACAGTAAAAAACATATGTAATCACGTTTCAAGCATAGAAATGGGGCTGCTAATCATAGAGCTAAGCCACTGTGGCTATAAGATTCAATTATACACATATGTTTGTACATGGCACTACATATTGATTTGTTTGTAAACTCAATGTACTTCATGTTGTGCATTTAACAGCAACCAGCACATACAAGCAGCTAAAGCGGCTTAAAGACTGCTGATATTTCGATTGAAAATGAACTGTGAAATGATATTTGTTCAATATGTTTATTTTCTTGCCTTTTTAAGTGTTACATTATATAATAGATATTCTAGCTGAAAGTAGAATCATTATCGCCGTATATGGTGTGTAAGCTATCACTTATTAAGCAAGTCTCTAGACGGTGTGTTTTTCACACCCAAGATGGCCGCCACTACATGAATGACAGTATTGGGTTTAACCGCAATAAGCATACACAACTAGCCAAAGTGGCTTAAAAACTGCTGATATTTCGATCGAAAATGAACTGTGAGACGATATCTGTTTAACATGTTTATTTGCTCGCCTGTTGACGTGTTACACGTTGTAATAGATACTCTAGTTGAAAGGAGAATCATTATCGCTGTGTATGGTTTGTAAACTATCGCTAATTAAGCAAGTTTCTATACGGTGCGTTTTCCACACCTAAGATGGCCGCCACTATATTAATGACAGGACTAGGTTCCGCCCTCCCCACTGTTTGTGCCGGCTACTTGCGGCGCCTTGCCAGTGTGCTTCTGCACACCGCGCGGTAAGTTTAAAATTTGTCACTTCGGTTGAATTCGATCCGGTTTTTGTTCCCTGTTACTCATACACCATCTGTAATTAAATTATAGATGCAGCGCCCCGTACTACTATGAGGTAAGCATTTTATCAGCCTCTAGAAAAAGAGAAACTTGCTAATTAGGGGTAGTATAAACTAAGTTGCTAAAAGTTACGCTTTCTCTATATATATTCCCCAGATTTCGGCAAATCCATGTGGTGAGTGTTTCTCGGCAATTTGTTGCCTCCAATTCTGAGTAAATTAATGAGTCATTGAAAGTGACACTATACTAATATGATGATTTTGTTTTTTCTCCTTCTTGTTGTTTTTGGGTTTGTATTTTTCTGTTGTTGTCTATGCGATTATATTGTTGTTTGTATTATACACACACATATATTTTGGAAATACACTATACAGCATGCCTGACGACGGTCATTGTTGACCTGAAATATGATCATATAGCAGCATGGGATGGAATTGAGCACTGTTTTGTATACTGTTTTTAACATGTGCGCGTCGTAAGGAGCTAATGAAACTCTTGAAAAAAATGAAAATTATCTGTTACACATAGGATTTATTTTATCCTGTCTTTGTGTATACAATGTATTTCTGTACAAGAATTGATAGCGTTGGAGCTACCGATGTTACAAATTTTTTTTTCGACTTTCTACAATACAATAAATGAAATTTTGTGTGGTATACTACATTGTCTAATGCTCTGGATCTATTTGAAAAAATATGTACAGGCATAGACCTGATATTTTGATGGTAATTTGACCAGTGATGGTCACTCAGTGAAGAGACATATAGTGGTGTGCCCCATACCAGGAGTTTGTTTGCAGAACCTGGATAACAGTGGTAGATATTTTTCACCTGTCTAGTTACAGGTTGACATGGGAGCACCTTAATCAAAAGTTGAGTGCGGGCTACATTATACTCACTTTGTGAGTTTTTTGTTGGTACAAATGAACTAGTGGCCTACGCACCTAGACAACGATTGAATTGATTGAATTGTATAAAATCTTCTACTGTTGATAGTGAATAGTTCTATTTTTGACTTGTTTCTATTTGATTTAAATCATCATGTCTTTTGAAGAATTGGCAGCGCAAACTGACCGATGTGCCTCCACATTGGAATATACTGCAGAGGCAGCAGAAAACATTCTTGCGCAACTACAAGAAAGTGCACTCTTTCTAACAAGAAATGAACATAAACATACTGTTCAACAATTTGAATATTTAAAAAAAAGGGAGGTATCGACTCTTCTACATGCCACTACATTGGCTGAATACTTTAAGACCAAACGTATTCCGAGAGGCCTTAGAATTTTAATTAAACCACTCTTATGTAGGCAAAGAAAGGGATTTATACCTAAATGGCACATGATACTCAATAAAGCCTCACTTGACTTGATATTATTAACTATTGAAGAATTACAAGCAGAGTTAAAGGAGATTAAGCTTGAAATTAATAAAACTGAAGAGACTTTAAAAATAGAAAAACCCGCAGAAGAATGGGCAGTCACACTAGAAATAGTAAATGACATCATCAATAAACATCGTCAGGAATTGGAGAAAGGGAAAATCAGAAAATTTAAAAGAGATATATATGACTATGCACATAACCAAGTCTATAACTGGTATGAATTTCTTCCAACTAATAAAAGACAACAAATCTTCAAAAAACAAGCAACATCTAATCCTTCAGATTCAGACATTCCCACTGACACTTCATCGGAAGAACTAGATAATATTGAGAAAACAAGTGAGAAGGCAATACCAGGACCAAGTAAAAAACCCTTTAATCCACAAGAACGGCAACGTTTTTTGGACGACCTCATAAGACAAAGACAAGGAGGGGGCAAAAAAGGAACGGACAAAGACAAAGAGAAAGAAATAGAGAAAGTGAAAGAGGTAGGGAAACACTTTCTCAGAGACCGCAAGTAGTGAACATTTCAGCTACTGAATTAACTAAGAACCAACTATCGGTGTTGTCTAAAGGTCTCTCTTTTGTTCCAGTTCATGAGAATAACCCTTTTGATATTTATGTGGATTTTCAGAAATTTTTGAGAAAGTTGCAACTTAAACATTTTTTTCTAGGGCAGCCACCCTCAGATCAAGAGGAACATCAGTTTAAGGAATTTACCTCTAAAAGTACATTTTGCCCTAATATTAACAACAAAGCGATTGAGGTGTTTGGTCAGACAGTACTTAAGGAATTTAACAAGATAGAATTCCCCAAAAATAAGAAGTTTAATATAACCTTTGCTGAGAGTCGGGCATTGAAAGAACTCAATGATAACCCGTACATCATGATACAGAGAGCAGACAAGGGTGGGGCAACAGTCATTATGGATTGTGCATACTATAAAGCAGAAGTATACAAACAACTTTCTGATAGTAATACCTATATACAACTGGATAGAAACCCCACTGGTATTTTACAAAAACTTCTAGAGGAAATACTGATAGATGCTAACACCAGGGATTGGATTAGTGACAAAACCTTGAAATTTCTGATCAACAAACATCCACGGGTCCCCATACTCTACGGCCTCCCTAAAATCCATAAAAACTTGAGAGCACCTCCTTTGAGACCCATAGTGTCAGGGTGCGAATCCATCTTCGAACCAGTAGCGAAATTCATCGATGATTTTTTAAAGAGATGTGTAGTAGACATTCCTTCCTATATAAGGGACACCACTGACTTCATAAATAAAATCGAGCAAAACACTCTACCTAAAGATAACTGTACCCTTGTTACTATAGATATTACATCTCTATACACGAATATCAAACACAATGAAGGCATAGAATGTGCATGTGCAGCGTTATGGGATCATGATATCAATGATGTACATCCTACTCTGTTTAGAATATTATTAACCTTTGTTCTTCACCATAGTTTTTTCAAGTTTGAAAATCATTTCTATGGACAGTTAACCGGCACGAGTATGGGAGCAAATTTTGCTCCCAGTTATGCCAATGTATTCATGGCTAACTGGGAGATGCAGTACATCATCAATACGCATTGGTACCAATACATCAAAATCTATTATCGATACATAGATGACATTTTTTTGATGTGGTCAGGGAGCAAGATTCTACTTCAAGAATTTCTAGATTACCTCAATACTGTACATAGTACTATTAAAACTACGGCATTTATAGGCGAGGAGGGAGTACCATTTTTGGATACTTTTGTGAAGATTGTGGATGATAAATTTATCTTTTCTTTGTTTAGAAAGGAAACTGACACTAACAATTTTTTGCACTTTGAGTCTTTCCATCCCAAAGCTACTAAAAATGCTTTACCGTATTCCCAGTTCCTGAGGTACCGCAGGATACATACCAACATTGAGGAATATGATAGAGAGTCTAATAGACTATGTAATGAATTGACGGATAGAGGGTACCCAGTACAACTATTACAGAATGCACAAACAAAAGCCAGACAAAGAACTCGCGATGAGTTACTTGATATTACTGACAGGAATCAGAATAATTCTCTTTTTGTGTTTGTGTCAACGTTTGGATCCAGGGCTAAAACAATGTCCCAACTTATAGTACAACATTGGCCTATTGTGCTTAATGACCCTATCATTGGGCATACACTTCCTAATAGACCTACTACAGCGTATAAAAAACCTGCGAATTTATCGGACATTCTGGTACATAATGACATGAGTACTGTAACCCCGGTTAACACATTAACAACACCAAAACGGGGGATATTTCCATGTTTAAATTGCAATTGCTGTGATGCATTAATTCGGGGTCCCCATATAATCAATCCAGCAACCGGTAAAAAATGGTTGTTCAGACATTATTGCACTTGTCGTTCCACCAATGTAATATATATTTTAAGATGCCCATGTGGCCTATATTACATAGGTCAGACGACACAAGAAATACGCTGTCGCATACAAAAACATAAAAGCGACATCAGATGCAATAACCCACGTTCAGCAGTTGCAAGACATTTCAATCTATTGAACCATCAAAGTTCACAACTGTATTTCTGTGTACTTGAGTTGGTTAAAACTAACAATAGAGGAGGGAACGTTGAAAAAATCCTACTACAAAGAGAAGCCAGACTCATTCACAGTTTTAAAACCTTGGCACCTGGAGGCCTTAATGAAGAATGGGCATTACAATGCTTCTTATGATGAAATAATCATTTGGTGGATTTGCATTTAGTGCTTGCAGTAAGTTAGAGAATCTGTTACTATTAACGTTGAATTTTGTATAGGTGGAAAATAATACACTGGCGATATAGTCTGTACAGGTAGATGAAGTTGACTGTATGTAGAATGGTAATGGGACAACGAATTATTTCATTGTATAGATATATAGTGACTTATAAAGATGAAACTACGCTTCAATAGTACATATAGATAGACTGTTGACATCGAGTACTGAAAATGAACGGCGACGTTGTTATGGGTTAATACATGTATCTATGTTTCTGTCACTTATATTATAAACAAATGAGTGGAAAATGTAACTATTAAAGTGGTATAGATCATGTACATCATTGCCATAACATAGACTTGAGATGTGGCATGTTTCACACTTAAGATGGCCGCCAGCATTTATATATTGTGCATTGGCTATAACAGCGATAAGCACATATAGATCGCTAGATCTTGAGTTGAAAACGCATCTATAGCAGTTGAAGTTGGCTGTTTATGGACGTAGTTTAGATGTCACATTTAAAATTCTAAAAAAAGAAATTGTTGTCTATCACGATATGTAAACTATAGCTAATTGAGCAAGTTTCAGAACATTTTGTCCATATCCAAAATGGCCGCCACTATATAAAGGATCGGTTAAGGCCCCTCTTTACTGTTTATGCCGTCTACCCGCGGCGCTGTGTCAGTGTGCTCCCGCACACCGCGCGGTAAGTTTATTATTTTTCTCCCTGCGAATTCGAGTTGGTTTTGGTTCCCTTGTACTTACTCGCTCCCTGTATTAAACCTTAGATGCAGCGCTCTGGATAACTATGAGGTAAGCACTGCAATTAAAACGAGAAACTTGCTCGTTAGAAATAGTGCGAACAAAGTTGTTAAAGGAAATGCTTTCTTATGTATATTTTTTAGATCTCGGCAACTCCATGTGGTGAGTGTCTTTTCGGCAATTTACTGCCTCCAATTCTGTGAGAAATAATAAGCTAATGAAAATAACAGCACATTAACATGATGTAATTTGTTTTTTCTCCCCGTTTTTCTCTATCTGTTTTTGTGGGTTTGTATATTTGTATTGTCTTCTATGGGATTTCACTGTGGTGTGTTTGAAACGTTTATATTCAGTATGGAAACACACTAAATAGCATGCCTGACGACGGTCAATTCTGACCTGAAATATGATCATATAGCAGCATGAAATGGAACTGAGCACTGTTTTGTACATTGATTTTAATATGTATGCGTCGTGAGGAGCGGACGAAATTTGTGTATAAAATGGAAATTATTTGTTACACATAGGATGAACTTTATTCTGTTTGTGTGTATACAATATAATTACAGACAGGAATCATTAGCATTGGAGCTATTGATATTCTGAGAACAACTTGTTGGTTTTTTCTAAAAAATAATAAATGAAATTCAGTGTGATATACTATATTGCTTAATGTCCTGGATCTATTTGAAAAAATATGTACAGGCAGAGATTTGACAATTGTTGATGCTAATTTGACCAGTGATGGTCACTCAGTGCATGAGATATAAAGTGGTGTGCCCCATACCAGGAGTGTGGTTACAGAACCTGGTTAATTTAATGGCTATTAATCACACCTGTTTAGTTACAGGTTGACATGGGAGCACCTTAATGGATAAATGAGTGCGGGCCACATCACACTCACTTTGTGAGTTCTTTTGTTGGTATACATTAACTAGTGGCCTACGCACCGACATATATGACTGTATGATTCACATTATTGCAAATTTTCTAGTATAGAGAATAACGAGTTGAATTGTTTAAATAGTTGATTTAAGCATCATGTCTTATGAAGAATTGGCAGCACAAACTGACCGATGTGCCTCCACATTGGAATACACTGCAGAAGCAGCTGAAAACATACTTGCGCAACTACAAGAAAGTGCACTTTTTTTAACAAAAAATGAACACAAACATACTGTTCAACAATTCGAATATCTGAAGAAAAGGGAGGTATCGACTCTCTTACATGCCACTACATTGGCTGAATACTTTAAGTCCAAACGTATTCCGAGAGGCCTTAGAATTTTAATTAAACCACTCTTATGTAGGCAAAGAAAGGGATTTATACCGAAATGGCACATGATACTCAATAAAGCCTCACTTGACCTGATATTATTAACCATTGAAGAATTACAAGCTGAGTTAAAGGAGATCAAGCTTGAAATTAATAAAACTGAAGAGACTTTAAAAACAGAAAAACCTGCAGAAGAATGGGCAGTCACATTAGAAATAGTCAATGACATCATTAATAAACATCGGCAGGAACTGGAGAAAGGGAAAATCAGAAAATTTAAAAGAGATATATATGACTACGCACATAACCAAGTTTATAACTGGTATGAATTTCTCCCAACTAATAAAAGACAGCAACTCTTTAAAAAACAAGCAACATCTAATCCTTCAGACTCAGACATCCCTACTGATTCTTCATCGGAAGAACCAGATAAAATTGAGAAAACAAGTGAAAAGGCAATACCAGGTCCAAGTAAAAAACCTTTTAATCCACAAGAACGGCAACGTTTTTTGGACGACCTCATAAGACAAAGACAAGGAGGGGGCAAAAAAGGAATGGACAAAGAAAAAGAGAAAGAAATAGAGCAGGTGAAAGAGGTAGGGAAACACTTTCTCAGAGACCGCAAGTAGTGAACATTTCAGCTACTGAATTAACTAAGAACCAATTATCGGTGCTGTCTAAAGGTCTTTCTTTTGTTCCAGTTCACGACAATAACCCTTTTGATATTTACGTTGATTTCCAGAAATTTGTGAGAAAATTGCAACTTAAGCATTTTTTTCTAGGGCAGCCACCCTCAGATCAAGAGGAACATCAGTTTAAGGAATTTAGCTCTAAAAGTACATTTTGTCCTAATATTAACAACAAAGCGATTGAAGTGTTTAGTCAGACAGTACTTAAGGAATTTAATAAGACAGAATTCCCTAAAAATAAGAAGTTCAACATAACCTTTGCTGAGAGTCGGGCATTGAAAGAACTTAATGATAACCCGTACATTATGATACAGAGAGCAGACAAGGGTGGGGCAACAGTCATTATGGACTGTGCATATTATAAAGCAGAAATATACAAACAACTTTCTGATAGTAACACTTATATACAATTGGACAGAAATCCCACAGGTACTTTACAAAAACTTCTGGAGGAAATACTGACAGATGCCAATACCAGGGATTGGATTAGTGACAAAACTTTGAAATTTCTGATCAACAAACATCCACGGGTCCCTATACTCTACGGCCTCCCTAAGATCCATAAAAATTT
The DNA here is from genome assembly GCA_030265095.1 of Desmognathus fuscus. Taxonomy (NCBI): domain Eukaryota; kingdom Metazoa; phylum Chordata; class Amphibia; order Caudata; family Plethodontidae; genus Desmognathus; species Desmognathus fuscus. Next base: position 13,628 of record JASBQP010575768.1, read on the forward strand.
AAGAGCACCTCCTTTGAGACCCATAGTATCAGGGTGCGAATCTATCTTCGAACCAGTAGCTAAATTTATTGACGATTTTCTCAAGAGATGTGTAGTAGACATTCCTTCCTATATAAGAGACACCACTGATTTCATAAATAAAATTGAGCAACATACTCTACCTAAAGACAAATGTATCCTTGTCACTATAGATATAACATCTCTATATACAAATATCAAACACAATGAAGGCATTGAATGTGCATGCGCAGCGCTATTGGATCATGACATCAATGATGTACACCCTACTCTGTTTAGAATATTACTAACCTTTGTACTTCACCATAGCTTCTTCAAATTTGAAAATCACTTCTATGGACAGCTAACCGGCACGAGTATGGGAGCAAATTTTGCTCCCAGTTATGCCAATGTTTTCATGGCTAACTGGGAGTTGCAGTACATTATCAATACGCATTGGTACCAATATATCAGAATCTATTATCGATATATAGACGATATTTTTTTGATGTGGTCAGGGAGTAAGATTCAACTTCAAGAATTTCTAGATTACCTGAATACGGTTCATAGTACTATTAAAACTACGGCATGTATAGGAGAGGAGGGAGTACCATTTTTGGACACTTTTGTGAAGATTGTAGACGATAAATTTATCTTTTCCTTATTTAGGAAAGAAACTGACACCAACAATTTTTTACACTTTGAGTCTTTCCATCCAAAAGCTACCAAAAATTCTCTACCGTATTCCCAGTTTCTGAGGTACCGTAGGATACATACCAACATTGAGGAATATGATAGTGAGTCGAATAGACTATGTAATGAACTGACAGAAAGAGGGTACCCAGTACAACTATTACAGAATGCACAAACAAAAGCCAGACAAAGAACTCGTGAAGAGTTACTTGATATTACTGACAGGAATCAGAACAATTCACTTTTTGTGTTTGTGTCAACGTTTGGATCTAGGGCTAAAACAATGTCTCAACTTATAGTACAACATTGGCCTATTGTACTTAATGACCCTATTATTGGACATACACTCCCAAATAGACCTACTACTGCGTATAAAAAACCGGCGAATCTATCAGATATTCTGATACATAATGATATGAGCACTGTAACTCCTGTAAATACATTAACAACACCGAAACGGGGGATATTCCCATGTTTAAATTGCAATTGTTGTGATGCACTAATTCGGGGTCCTCATATAATTAACCCAGCAACAGGAAAAAAATGGTTGTTTAGACATTACTGTACTTGTCGTTCCACCAATGTAGTATACATTGTAAGATGCCCTTGTGGTCTATATTACATAGGTCAGACGACACAAGAAATACGTTGTCGCATACAAAAACATAAAAGCGACATCAGATGCAATAACCCGCGTTCAGCAGTTGCTAGACATTTCAACCTATTAAACCATCAAAGTTCCCAACTGTATTTCTGTGTACTCGAGTCGGTTAAAACCAATAATAGAGGAGGGAATGTCGAAAAAATCTTACTACAAAGAGAAGCCAGACTCATCCATAACTTTAAAACCTTGGCACCTGGAGGCCTCAATGAAGAATGGGCATTACAATGCTTCTTATGAAGAAAATATCATTTGGTGAATTTACATTTAGTGCTGTGCACTAAGTTTGTCAATCTGTCACCAATAAGGTTGGATAATGTACAGGAAAAATAATACACTGGTGATATATTCTATTTAGATATATGAGCCTGACGGTATGTAGAAGCATAAGGGGACAATGAATAATTTCACTGAATAATTTATAGTGGCTCATACAGATGAAACCAAGCTTCAATATCATGTGTAGATAGACTGGTGACATTGAGTATTGATAACAAATGGCGATGCTGCAATAACTCGATACATGTGCCTATGTTTATGCCATTTATATAATAGACGAATGAGTGGAAAATGTTATTAACAATGCGGTTGAGACTATGCACATCATTGCTAAACATAGACTTGAGATGTGGCATGTTTCATACTTAAGATGGCCGCCAGCATTTGTATATTGTGCGGTGGGTATAACTGCGACAAACATATATAGATCGCTATGTTCTCTATTGAAAGCGCAACTAAAGCGGTCGAAGTTGGCCGTCTACAGACGTAGTGTAGACGTTATATCCAAAAAATGTAAAAAAAAGATTTTTTGTCTATCATGGTGTGTGAACTATGGCTAATTGAGCAAGTTTCAGATGATTGTGTCCATATCCAAAATGGCCGCCACTATATTAAGGACCGGTTAAGGTCCCTCTTTACTGTTTATGCCGCCTTCCTGTCGCGCCTTGTTAGTGTGCCTCGGCACACCGCGCGGTAAGTTTACTATTTGTTCCCCCAGTAAAATCGAGTTAGTTTTGGTTTTCCCATTACTTACCCGTCTTCTAAATTAAACTTTAGATGCAGCGCTCTGTACAACTATGAGGTAAGCACTGCGACTATTTCTCTAAAATTTGAAACTTGCTCATTAGGAATAGTGCGAACAAAGTTGTTAAAGGGTATGCTTTCTTATGTATATTTTCTAGATCTCGGCAATTCCATGTGGTGAGTGTTTTTTCGGCAATTTACTGCCTCCAATTCTATGATAAATCAAGAGTGAAAATAACAGCAGACTAACATGATGTAATTTGTGTTTTTTCTCCCCGTTTTTTCTGTTTGTTTTTGTGGGTTTGTATATTTGTGTTGTTATCTATGGGACTTTTCTGTTTTATATGCATTATGGAAATTCACTAAATAGCATGCCTGACGACGGTCAATTCTGACCTGAAATATGATCATATAGCAGCATGAAATGGAACTGAGCACTGTTTTGTACATTGATTTTAACATGTATGCGTCGTGAGGAGCTGATGAAATTCTTGTAAAATATGGAAACTATTTGTTACACATAGGATGAATTTTACTCTGTTTTTGTGTATACAATATAATTATGGACAGGAATCATTAGCACTGGAGCTACTGATACTTGGAGAATAACTTGTTGATTCTTTCTATAAAATAATAAATGAAATACAGTGTGATATACTATATTGTCTAATGTTCTGGATCTATTTGGACAAATATGTACAGGCAGAGACTTGATAATTTTTGATGCTAATTCGACCAGTGATGGTCACTCAGTGCATGAGATATAAAGTGGTGTGCCCCATACCAGGAGTTTGTCTATAGAACCTGGATAATTTAATGGCAACTAATGTTTCCCTGACTGTAGTAAGTGGCAAACTATGTTTTTGCATGCAATGCAAATCCTCAGATTTTAGCGCCCTGGACAAAAGAATATTGGCAACATTCCTGTAATGCTACTCTTTTTTTAAAAATAATAATAATCTTCCATAAATCTATGTGGATTTATGGAAGACTATATAAGGCTCTTTTGATAGCAGGAGCATGAAGTTCCCTAACATGCCTTCTCAATGACAGAAACCAAAGGACGCTTCCTTCATATCCTTGGACACCGTAGGTTTGAAGTAGTTGCGACACAAACTTGATAGAACAGTCCAGTCCCAGGCAGAGTGGAGACTTTTGAGCAGTGGAAAAAAATCAGTAAGACCTTGAAAGGGTTATCATGACAGCTGGTTCTGGGTGGAGAAATGTTTCCTCTTGGCTCAAAATCATGTTAAGTACCAAAGCGGCAAAATATGTCCTGCAGGAGCCCACTTGGATTTCTAATCTTGCTCATGTTCTGTGCTTTTCAGATGTCTGCATTGTAATACCAAACGTCATTTTAAAATTTCTCGTTTATGATGAGCCAGTTTCAATAAAGTAGTAAATATGTGCAATTCTTTATATATTATTTTTAAAATGTTGTATTTACTGTTGTAAGCATTTTTATATTTCATACCCACCCTCTTCATACTTCTAATTTTCCAGTGTTGATCAAAAAATGCAGATGAATTGTTTGAAAAGAAACATATCAGAGTTACAAAGACTGTTCACGGCCTACCCAAGGCCCAGAAATCAACCCACGACCCGCGCCTACCCCCGGGGACAAACCAAT
>JASBQP010575769.1:0-11649 GCA_030265095.1 Desmognathus fuscus
TGCGCATTTTCATGCGCACAGCCTATAATCTTACTGTGAGGAAAAATGCGTAAAAAAATGCATATACGCATTTTTTTACGCATTTTTCTCCTCAAAGCAAAACTGATAATAACCCTGATAGTCTTTTGACTGAGTATTATTGTCACAGATACATGAAGTAAGACACGGATATATAAGGTACCCTGTGGACTCTGTGTTTGATCAATGCTAGAAGTCTACCTTGAGGAACTGCGCTTGTTCTCTATGCCTCCAAATCTTTACCTGTCTTCATATTTCTGTCATGCCTTGACTGGTTCATGTCCGACCTTATTCTGAATTAAACTTGTCATGTCTTTGTTACCATGGTATTTCATGTTCACACTATTTCCTGGTTTAAACTAATCTTGTCTTATTTGTTTCTTGAACCATGTTCAGATTAATAACACTTACCTTTGATTGAGCATGATACACTGTGCGCGGGTCCTGTGGTTAAGGTGCTATAGGGAAATACCTGTTTAGCTTTCATAGCTTTGTTTGCATTGCTACGTATCTGACCCCATTTGTTTTGTGTTGTTCAGTCTTACTTTGACTCTATTAGATCCCCTTTTTGTATTCTTGATTACAAATGAGTATATTCAAAAAGTGTGGTTCCCTTACGACGAGAAAACTGTCTATGGAACTCGAGCATACAGTTCGATGAAACACTCATACTGCCTGTTACAATGACGAAACTGCACGATGAACTCTTTACCTCCAGGAAACCATTATGTTATTGCACAAGATCTCAGCTTTCCAAGAAAATATTGTTACTGTATTTTCGAAGGGGTTTATTATTTTTATGGTGAGTGAGTTCTGAAGTAAGAAACCCAACAGAGTAATTGCATTTGGAGGTTAGCAAATGCCAAAAACAACTAGGAGGAAGGGTAGCTTTTACCTGCTCCACCTTTGTTTAGATGAGTTTCACAAGAGGCTGAAGATAATTCTGCTTTTTTAACATTGTGCCGGTTACATTTTCTTTACAAGGCTTTGATTTACTAACAGACTCTAGTAAAGGTACCCTTCATTAATTTGTATGCTAATAAATACCCTGCAATGGGTAACCCTGTAAATATTGAATGTTCAAATACATTTCTGATTAATTATGATTATTATGTGGTAGCCTTTGCCTTGCTACGTGAAAGGCAATATGAGAAACAGATTAGAAAAAGTCAGTTATTTGATTAAAGACAAGGAAGTCATGATACACTACTTTAAATGACCCAATTTCAAGTTCTTGCTGCAGAGGTTTTGTGGCCTGACAACCCCTAGATTGCTCTGTATTTAAAAAGTTTAAAAGGAAATCTAGGTACCTTCTTACTTGGTTTAAGTTGAATTTATTCCCTTTAAAGGATACATTGAAATCATATAGTAGATCTTAGCCACTGTGTCTTTATGTAGTTGTGGAAATGGTAAAAACAAGGTTTTTTTGCATATGCTTTTTTGGCTGCATTTTAACCTGCAGAGAAACAAAATGTATTTCTCTTTCTGCCCTTCTTGAACATTGTCCAAGGTTAAGTTTAAAATTACCTAGATTAATATAAAACTTAATAAGTTGTATAAGATTTGTCATTATACAATACCTTTATTGGAATCAACTTGATATACATTTAAAATATCTGTCCCAATAATAAATTAATTATTTAGGTGATTAAGCATATATTTGTTGGAAAATTACTGGGTTGCGCTGAAGGTATCAAATGAGCGTTTTAAAATATTTGTTTATCTTAAAACATTGGACATTTTTTGAAGTAGGTGGGATTGATACATTTTTGGTGGTCTAAATTGACACAATTATAATTTGTGTTAATTGTGAAGTAAATTTGTCAATGTATTGAGAAGTGCTTGTTGACAAAACTTTTATGAAATGATTTCACAGCTCAAAAAAAAGTATTTCTTATTCTCATTTTGCCTGGGAAATGTACTTACCTGTGTACAGAGACGCTGTTGCGGGGTAAATGTGGTGAATGCAGATGGTCAGCACCTGGAAGACAAAAGGAATAAGGGTTAGATATCGAGTGAGGGGAAAGGAAGTACAAAGCGAAGGGGGAGCAGTCACAGGAAGTACTAGGGGAAGGAAGGAAATCTAATTGAAGACTAAGGCATTAACCTTGGTGTCTTATGCATATTAAGTACATATTTGTTGGATATCACTGATTCATAAGGTACCTATTTGTCCAGATAATTAACTACTAAATGGGTACCATTGGCATACATTGGGCCAATGGAAAATCCCATGCAAAATGTTTTGGTTTGCCATTTCCTCATTGGTGCATCTGATGCATCAAGGTTAAGGTGCATGAATCCAGAGGTTCTTGGAATATTGCATATTTTTAGGGTAAAAGTGATCCAGATGGGATCTTACATCATCCCCTGTAGTACCGGGAAGCTAGTGGATAGGTCTGAGTGATGCTATTTGTGATCAATGCTGGAAATTTACCTTAAGAACCTGCACCTTTTCCCCGTGCCTATAAAACTTTGAATGTTTTTCCTTTGTCTGTTGGTTGTTTAGAGAACTGTCTTGTCTTGTTTGGTCCAAGTCTGACCTTTCTCTGTTTTAAGCATTCAGCACACTTGTCAGGTCTTCACTACCATAGTACTTCATGTTTATACTATTTAAATATTTAAACGTATTTTGCTGTGTTTGTTTCCTGTACCATGTTCAAGCTAATCACGCTTATCATGGGCTGCGCCATGAACTCTGCGAGTGTCTCTGGGAACCAATCCCACCATACACTACTTTGCCTCATATAATAGACAGCGAAAAACTGTCTATATCTTCTACTTTTCATTTTTTCAGAAATGAAAGAATTTCTGAAAGAACGACAAAAAAGTTTGTCTTATGTGCTACGGGTGGTTATGCAAATAAGGTAAAGGTTACTGTGAATGTTCTTTCCTGCTTTTCATGTGTCTTCAGTATGATTGGCTGAATAATAGGATTGTCCCTCCAAGAATTCTAGAAATCAGCCAATCAAACTCAGGAGACATGACAAGCAGGAAAGCACATTCACAACAGCCCTTGTCTTATTTGCATAACCACCCACAGCACACAAGATAAACATTTTTGTCATTCTTTCAGAAATGGATTTATTTCTGAAAAAATGAAAAGTTCAACAAAGAGACAGTTTTCGCTGCCCATTATAAGAAGCAAAGTAGTGTACGGTGGGATTGGGTCCCTTTAAAGTGAGTGCTACAGGGGACTACATTGGAGGTAGCAAATGCCTCAGAAGGAGGAAATGTGGAGGTTAGCGAATCCGGAAAACAAGTGGGAGAAGGGGTAGCATTTACCTGTTGAACTTTTGTTTAAGGGATTTTAATGATACACTAAAACATATTCTGCTTTTTTAATGCAGGGCAGGTTATATTTTTTTAGTAACTCTTAGATTTAGCAAACAGACTCTAGTAAAGTTATGTTTACCCTTATTGATTTTTATGGTAATATCCCCCTTAAGGTTTTATCTATGATTTAAAAATAATCATGCAGAAATATTTGAATTGGATAAATATTTATATTCTGTACATTGTGCAAGGTTAAGTTGATAATTTCCTAGATTAATGTAATATATAATAAGTTGTTTATTGCAATCAACTTTATATACATTTAAAACATCTGTTCCAACAATTAATTTAATTAGGTGATTAAGCAAATATATGGTGAAAATGTCTGTGTTGTACTGCAGATAACACCATGTCCCCACAACTTTTTCCAAGAAAGATAATATTCTCTGCTAAAACCCCTTTACAGCGCCGGACCAATTTTGGACTGTTTTAAAGAAGATAAATCTTGTGGTGCCCGGTGGCCTCATAGAGCGGTAATGCAAGGACATAGGTGATTGTATTTGGAAGGCGAAGTTAATGCAGAGAGTCAAGGAGTTAGCTTGGCAAATAATAACAGATACGCTGAGGAGGGAAGAATGTGTCTGGAACTGGTCAATTTATTAATGGACCACCAATCCCAAGATCCAATGCATAAGCGACAGCTCAACGACTCTGTCTGCAATTGCGTTGGAAAGGAGCGGAGACCTCCTGATTGTGGAAAGACACTACTGTACCTGGAGGAGGTGTATGGGAAAAGCCATTGTGAGCAAACAACAGCTAACTCTGTTGCCACTGTTATCCTATACTCTGTATAAGATAAAAGTCCCAAAAAAACTGACACATACAAAGGCCTCAAAGAAGAGAAGGCCCAAGAGAGTCCCGGTAAACAATTCAATTGACGCCTAAAGAAGTGGCAACCCAGAAATAAGGGTGATAATTCAGCTACTGCCCCAAGGAACTGGTGGCCCAAGAAAGTCGGGCTGAACAATTTGACTAAAGCCTAATAAAGACTTTTCCAAGGAAACGATGGGTCAAGTGAGCCAGGTTGAACATTGTCCAGTTTAATAAAGACTGTCTCAACAAAGTGGCGGCCCAAGAGTATCGGGGTGAACAATTTGACTCTAGTCTAACAATGAGACAACTCAAGGGAAGCCTGGATGATAATTCGAAGTGGCCCAAGAGTCAGGGTGACAATTCAACTTCCATGCTGCAGGGACCACTCAAGAAGGAATTCAATGGCGGGTGAGAATCCAGGGCCTGAGCCCAGAGGAGATGATCTAGGACCAAGGAAATAGTGTTGTTCTCAGGGGAGCAGGAGTCTCAAAGGCCATGTGCCTGGTCTGGTTTCCAGCTATTTTAAACTGTGTTATTTTAGGCCCTGGACGTGGTCTACTTGAAAAGGGGTTTGAGCTAAAGGAAAGTTATTTTGAACTGTATTCCTTAGTCCCTGGATGTGGCCTAACGATTATGTTCTTTCACTAAGTCTCCCTGGAGTAAGGCTATTTCAGTTGTGCAAGGAATCAGTTGTATATGGAAGGAAAGATGTTTACTTGAAACACTTTCAACACAGAATCCAGAGAATAGAACTAAAAAGGAATCTTGTTACCTAAATTTTTCCCTGGCATGCATATATTTAATTAAGTTTCCTATTTGCGTTCTGAAGAAAATTCATGAAACGCTTAATAAAAGTTATTATTATTATTATTATTAAGAGTTTTTGTTTTACCCGGCTAGGTAAATCCCAGGCGCAAGATCCCTTAGTGTTATCTCTGGAGTTTAGTTATTGAAGAAGTTTGTATATATTTGATTTTAACAGTGTAAAATTAACACTTATAGTCATCCAATGTGTCTGGCGGTTTCATTTGGTCCAGTCTGTCCAAGTTTGTCCCAAGTACATTAGGTGGTAACGGATTAATTTTTGCTACTCGAAATTGACAACCATTATGAATTATGTGAATTATGTAGTAAATTTGTCAATGTATTGAGAAGTGCTTGGAGGGAAAAGATTTCTGAAAACATTTTACATTTCAAAATAAAGAAATTCTTATTCTAATTTTGGGTGCGACATGCACTTACCTGCGTACAAACACGCTGTCAGGAGGTAGATGTTGCCACTGCAGTTGGTCAGCACTAGAGCTGGGACGAGCCTGAAATTTCACAGTACAATTTGAGCCCGAGCCGAGCCAGGCAATGATCTTGGGTGTGTCGTGCCCAATCGCAAGCATTCAGCACACATGACAGTGAATGAAAACAATGTGTGGCTGTTTTTAAAGGATTCCCCTTCATTGTCCAACTGGGATAGGCCTCTTTTTCTCTCCTCAGGGACTTTATAGCCAAGGGAGAGAGGTGGTGTAAATGTTCTGTGAATCTAGCCTTATATTTTTTGAAAATGCAAGCAGGACTTGCATTCATTGTGGGCCAGCTAACTGGTCATGCCCATACTGTAGTGCTGACAGTGAAGTGCTAGGTTTTCTTTCAAGCTGCTACCTCAAAGAAAAGTTATTGTAGAGCAACTAATGTGTTGGCACCAAACCCTCCTCCTCCCTCACCCAATCCATGTTGCCCCATCTGCTGCTTTGGCCCCTTTAAAAAAAAAAATACAGGTTCCTGTGGACACAGGAGAAAAAAACAAAAATCTGTGTCATTTAAATTCAGTGTCCTGCAATCAATGTGATTGACATATACCGTCATTCCCACTCACACACAACACACATTCTGCTCAATCTCAGCTCTTCTAAGCTTGGCTCGTCTTACCACCGAGCCAAGCACAAGATTGGAATCGAGTCGGGCTCAAGCCTGCTATGGATCGCCCAGCTCTAGTCAGCACCTGGAAAACAAGAAGGGGTAATGGTTAGACATAGAGTGAGGGGAAAGGAAGTATAAGGTAAAGAGGGAGGAGCAGTAACAGGAAGCTTATCTAAGGGAAGGCTGAGGACTTACTTAGCCTTGGTTTCTTGACCACATTAAGGGCACATTTGTTGGATTTCATGGTACACTGATTCACAGGGTTCCTGTTTGTCCAGCTAATCAAGGTATGCGAGTCTGGAGGTTGTGGCCATGCTGCACATTGCATTAGGTCGGCAGTAATCCACTCAGGGTATGAGGTATGGAACTTCCTCTTTGGCACAGGTAAAGATTTTGTTTACCGTGGCCGTTCAAATCTCCTCTATGTACCTGAGTTACAATGTTATCTAAGACGCCCAAATAAAAGGGTCTTACATCTTGGACACTGTGTTCGATCGTTGCTAAAATCTATGTTGAGGAATTGCACCTTATCTCTGTGACCCTGGGCCTTCATCGGTCTTGTTCCTGCCTGTTATTAATACAGACATTGGTCTTCTTTTGTTTGGTCCATATCTAGCCTTGCTCTTAGGTAACCTTGCCTTGTTTGAGATGCCATTGGAATTCCATGTTCATGCTATTTCCTAATTTAAACTGATGCTGTCTCTTTTGTTTCTAATGCATTGTTCAAGGGTCTGCCATTTAGGATCCTGTATTTGATCAATGCCGGAAGTCTGCCTTGAGACACCTGCACCTTTTCTCTCTGCCTCTAAATTTCTGCCTTGTCTGTTTGATGTACAGAGAACTGTTATGTCTTGATTGGTCCTTGTGCGACCTTACTCTGAATTACACTTGTTGTGGTTTCGATAGTATGTTTTTTTCTATTCATATAATTTCCTAATTTAAACTTGTGTTGTATTATTTATTTATTGTGCCATGCTGAAGTTGATCGCGCTCATCTCGGACTGTGCTGGGTGCGCTGTGGGGGTCTCTGATTAAGGTGAGTGCTGCAGGCTTAAATGGGTTAGTTTTCTTTCTGTTGCTAGTTATCTGACCTTATCTTGTTTCGAGGCTTTACAGATTCAGGTTCAGTCCTATGGGCTTACATTGGGTCTGCTAGTGCTCCCCTTTTTGGATATGACTGTGGAGGCTTCTGGGTATAGCAGAAAATTGTGGCACCCTTAGTTGCGAGAACACTAGGCATTGGGCTAAAGCCAACAACATTTTAGGACAGAACGGCTTTTCTGGGGAAAAGAGAGAGTAAAGGGAAGGTTGGCAGACAGGACTGTTTAAAGGCACCCAAACTCTGCTATCACTATTTAAGCTCTTTGCATTGTCCTTCAAAACATGCAGAGAACTGTAATTTTTCGTTTGTTTAAAAAAATGCTCTGTTTTACACTTATAGCACTTTTGAAGTAGTGCATTACCTCAACTTCCTATACTTCCTATATGACCTTTTCCTATAATTATACTGCTTTCAAGTGGCGAGCTATGGAATTACACCTAAAATCATCACATTTTAACAATAAAACTGCACAAAAAGAAACCATTTTTAAGGAAAAATAGAAAAAAAAGAAAGTATAGGCAGTTTTTAATTTTCTTTACAAAACAACTTTTTTCGTTTCTTCATTGTGATGACTGGTCCCTTTTAAAGTAGGGCAGATGATCTTAGTGTTAGAGTGCACAGGGGGAGTGGTAGCATAGAGGGGGCAACAACAGGAGGATGCAAGAGGGCAGAAACTAGGGGGCAAAGTCAGGGCAGGAGGATCTAGAAGTAGACGTCACATGTAGAGGTATACCACAGAGAAGGGAACAAGAGGAGGATGGACGTGGGACAGAACAGTGGGGACACGGGCAGGGCAAGGAGTGGTATTGGTAGTGCTCACAGCGGGCATACCACATAGGGGGCAGCACCAGGAATATGGAAGGAGAGAAAAACAGGCCAGGAGAACAGTGGCATGGCACAAACACTACTAGGGGTGTGTACTGAGAGACAGCCACTAAGCGCTTGGAGGTGAGGGGAAGGAAATATGGATATGCAAATAACAATACTACTATGTACTTGATAAATGTGTAAGTCATGCACTTACCTGCGCACCCAGACGCTGTCAGGCGGTATATGGGGCAACTGCAGTGGGTCAGAACCTGTAAGGCAAAATAAGGAAGTCTAAGTGACTGGATGATAAAATCCCCGATGTTGCAGACGGCACTAATCTGTAGTTCAGGTGACAGAGAGGAAGTGATTTTGACACCAAAGTTTTTAGCCAAAAAGCTAGGATAGGGAGGGGACCAAAAGAAAGGGCCAAAAGCCAGGGGTCCAGAGTAGACACAGACCAAATCTGCGCCAGGGTTTTCTCCCACGGATTTGCAGATTTTCACTGCACCCTGCGGAATTAGGCTATTTTTAGAATCCTCAGAGGATACTGTCATTCATTGCCTTCATGCAGTCAGCCTTAAAGGATAAAAAGAGACAGCAGGTGCTTTATGGCCGCAGTGAGTGGAACAGGTCAAGGTCAGGTTACACATGACTTCATTTAAAGGATGCATTTTCTAGTGTTTCTTCTTGGAAACATCTAAAATATAAAAAAAAAATCAAAACTATTTGATTTTTCACCATCAACTTGGTTAATATTTTTCTTCTTAAATATTGATGAAATGGGCACATTCACCATTGTGCAAGAGAGTTTTGCTGCAAAGAATTTGAGGAAAACTCACAAAAATGGAAAAATGTGCATTTGTTCAAAGTCATCTTTGCGCAATGCACGATGCACTTGTACATATGTGTAAATGGAGTCTCATAGGCCATACATAGTATTTCACACAAAAAAGTACATTTCTAATTGCACAAATATATGTGATTCTGAAAGGTGCATTTACTGAAGTGCACAATAGATAGAAATCAGACACTGCAGCACTTTTTGTGTTGATTGTGATGGTAGGGGCCGTTTAAATAAACCAATGTAAGTTTACATTTGTACTGTTATTTCCGCAGATTTAGTCATTTTGCCTGCAGAATTCTACTATTTCCCCGCAGAATTTGGGAACACATTTCCACAGTTTTTAAAAATATTTTTCCGCAGATTTGGACTGGCTCTAGTTATAAGGATGCCCAAGTTAAGGCTAGATTTGAGCTTCACATATTCCTTTGGCAGGGCTTAATATCAGCATCAAAGGATGTGAATTTCCTTTTGGGCTGCTTATAACAAAGTAGTAAGTTCTTCATGCATAGTTTATATTAATCTGTCTATTTTACCAGAGGAATGGGTCACTTATTTTCTGAAACTGTACTGAAAGCGTGAGAAACACAGCAGGTAGGGTCCGACTGCTACATATTGATCTCACGCTGAAAGTAATGACACATGTAGGCAAAAAACCTAGAAAGCTGCCCAGAGGCATAGATTAATTCTACCTCCTCTAGCCATCATTTTTTGTTTTGTTGAAGAAATAAAATTCCTCACTGACTAACCTAAACTGCAGCCTCCTGGTTCAAAGGGGGGCAGCCAATGTTAAAGCAATAAATCAATCACTGACAACCCCATTTCCTATTGATTCTGGGATTTGCCAGGGGTGTTACCTGGTCCGCATTTAATTAAACATATTTATTATTATTTATGTCAAGCTTTTGTATAGTGTTACGATACCTTAAGCAATTTTTGAATGCTTGGAAAAGGTGAAAAGAAAAGAGGAAGGAGGGGAGAGAAGGAAAGCGGGAGTCTGTGGCCATCCTCTTGATAGGCCGTCTGAAGAAGGACAGACTCCAATGGCGTGACACACCATCATCCATCCTGCATTGAGGCAACTAGTAGCCGACCAGGGCCAATGCCCACGGCTTAGTACTGGATCCACAACTGAACAGAGGTTGCTAGGATGCTGACAGACCTTTTGTGCTATCACCATCACGGGACTGCACCAGCTATAAATATCAGAGGGATCCAGATACATAGAATATATATTTTTAAAGGTAGACTTAGTTGCTGGTGAACACCACAGGATGGTGGCACAAGATAGATGCAGAGAAGTCTCTCTGAAAAAAACACTATAAGCTGTGACTCGGATTCCAGCAATGCTGTAAATCTCATTTGAAAGCTGTCCAATGCCCTTGGAAATTCTCCACAGCAATGGCAAGTAGGTCACTTAGGGGTCTGCCAGTAGGACTCTGAGGCCTGTTGATCGGGAATGCTCAGCTTTGGAGTTGTGCGTTTAATCGACGCCATGACCACAGTGTAGATGAGGACCAACTGCCGTAGGTCAGCACGGTGAAGCAGAGTAGGATGGGGGCCCGGCCCGGATAAGGGGAACCCAGCTACTAGATGCTCACATCTAGGCCTGAGAAGGCATCCCAGGGAGGAAGCTGCAACTGAACGAAGCACCAGGCATCACCCATCTGGCTCCAGCCATGCCTGATGTCAAGCAGCATCAACCCATGCACGGGACATGTTCGGAGAATCAACATGGAGCGTGTCTCAGCCTTTGCCCAAGACAGCTCTAATGGTCAGGAGAGACACCAAGGATGTGGGAGGAAAGACTGGCAACGCCACGGTTCGTCAGGGACCAGTAGAAGGACAGGAAGACAAGCAGAGGAGTGGAGGAGCAGGGGAGGTGTTATCGGGTCCACCTTCTTCTACTCTCTTGCATATATTAATTATACTGTTGAATCCCTGCAAAAGCTGAAACTAGATGTTCCATTTATACACTGTGGCTCTGCCTGGCATTACTCTACTCCAATGGCTGTGTAATTCTAGCAAACACCTCTGCAGCTTGCAAGTGCTTCTTGATGACCAGTCATAAGTTATGCAAGATTTATATTTGTTGATTAATATTTTAATAAAAAAAGTCATGGCATTTTCAAAGCAGAAAACTATAGGAAACTATTCATAGCTAAAGCAGTACACGTGGCAAGGTTGTGTATTTTGCAGCAGGTTGCTGTGGAAAGACATATTAGAGAAGATTGAATTTAACTAACAAATTGATTGGGCATTAAGAAAGTTAAATAACTCAATTTATGGAAACTGTAAAAGTTTACAGTGCTAAGTCAGGTGCCATGGTAAGGGTATGCTGCAGAAGTATGGGATGAGGTGCATCATAGGCGTCACTACGGGGGGAGTGGGCTATAGCCACGAGTCTCCTAACAATAGCCTTGAATCAAAAGAATACAATTTACACTCTACACTGCTGTAATCTAAACGGCAGGCAGATGGGAGCAATAAAAGGACTTTTTAACTTTAATTTATTGCTGACAGACTGGGCTGAGCCCGGAGTCTCTTGGAACCCTGAAAACAAACGCCCCAGAGGTAGATTGACTCCAATTGTTGTGGCATAAAGGAAATGTCTTAAATCAATTTTAACTTTACCCAAAAGCCACAGGACTACTTCATTTAGAATTAACACCGACAACTATTATAGACACACTATCAGCCTCATTATGAGTTTTGCTTTAGTGGTAAAATTTGAGTAAATGCTGCCTAATTATGAGTTTACAATGAATTTCAAGTTCAAAGAGGGTTTTACTCAAACTCATAATACAGGTGCTTTTAC
>JASBQP010586805.1:0-11628 GCA_030265095.1 Desmognathus fuscus
TCTCCTTCGTTCCTTCCTCTTCTCCCTTAGTCCTCTCTTGTCCGCCCTTTCTTCCTTCCTTCCTTCCTTCCTTCCTTCCTTCCTTCCTTCCTTCCTTCCTTCCTTCCTTCCCCCTTTCCTTTCCTCTTCTCCTTTCTTCCTTCCTCCTTTCTTCCTTCCTCCTTTCCTTCCTTCCTCCTTTCCTTCCTTCCTTCCTCCTTCTTACTCTCCCATGATGGAGGCCGTGACTACTTGTTGATGAAACTGAACTGGAGTAAGAGGTAGTACTTTGCGCAAGATCTTCAACTTAAAATAACCAGAGCTGCAGACTGGGCTGACATGGGCCGCAACTGAAAGATTGGCAGTGATCTTGGTCCGGATGAGCTCAGCCAGGGGATGGATGTAGATATTAAAGAGGAAAGGCGAAAGAGCAGACCCTTGAGGAACACCGCAGGTGAGTGGCGAGGGGGGCGATCGGAAAGGAGGGAGAGAGAAAGAGACTGGGACCATCCTGACAGGAAACAATCTAGAACTGAACCTGCAAGGCTGGTACCTCTGACTCTCTGGATCAAGGTGGAATGATTGATCGTGCCGAAGGCAGCAGACAGGGTCAAGTAAAGTCAGTGCCCCGACACCACCTGGATCCATGGTCATCGAAAGGTCACCCATCAAGGAGATCAGAACTGTGTCAGTACCCTTCTTGGGAGGGTACCCAGATTGAAAGGAGTCGAACAGAGTGTTCTCTTCCAGAAAGTCCCTTACTGTAGCAGAGGGGTAGCTAGGGACTCAAAGAGTTTCATAAAGAAAGGGAGATGAGAGTTAGGACAGTACTTGGAAAGAGTTGAGGGATTAAGGGAAGTGGGTCCACCAAAATGTGCTTAAGCTCATTAGGGATAAGACCAAAGCTGAAGGAGCCATATACCGCAGCTGTGATGAGAGGCAGCAAGGGGGAGGAAACCATCTCCTTCATCATTTTTAATGGGATTGGATCAAGAGGGGATGAGGATCGAAGGGATAAGATAGCGGAGGCTCCAAAGACTCAGGAGCAATGGGGGAGGATGTGCAAGTTTTATCAGGGCAGTCGGTAGACTGTACTGCAGGGGAGACTGGCACAAGGGAGGCTGTGGCCGAAGAAAGAGGTTTATTCTGTCAGATGATAGAGATTTTTTTAATAAAAAAATGGAAAAAGAATTGCTGGTGGCTTGGGAAGAATTGGGAATAGGAAGGAGGCAGGCGATGACAATTCACGAACGATAGAAAAGAGTTTACGAGGTTGATTTAACTGTCAGTCAGATCCTGCCAACGATATGAGAAATACAACACCAATTTGGGCCTTTAGATACTTCAACGTAATTGTTATATTCACCTAGAACAGAACCTTTCCATATCATAAGCCATAGCTTACTTCTGTCAGGCTTCTATTGTTTCTATTAAAGTCACTTACTGTTCCCCATGTTTTCTGCTGATAGGATTGGATCGTCGTGTTGGTCATTTACCTATGTATGCCACGTATTGTCATGCAATTTCTTATGTAGTTCACAGAAGACTGGGCACTGTGAAGAGGCAGCCTCTTACCAGTGCCCAACCATTAGTTTGTTCTAAAATTGGCCACATATATATTTTTGGAACGTGGTACCCTGGTGGGGGTTCTATGCTGTAAAGACATGTTTGCGAGCAAGTTTATAATAAACTAATGGCTGGGCACTGGTAACAATAATCAGGTGAGGGTGGGTCTGGTGTTGAGGTTGGGTTGGGTGGGGATGGGGGTCAGGTTGAGGGAGTTGGTGGTGTGGAGGTTTGGGGTGATGTGTAGGCTGGGCGGTGGGGGTGGGGGGGTTATTATTTTGCCAGTTTTCTTGTTTGTGTTATATATGTGGTGCTTTCATTTGATATAAAATGTGCTCTTCTTTCTGGTTGTCTGTTTCACTTTGTGCTGTGGGCAGTGTGTGATGGAGGGGGTGTGTGTTCTGTGGATGTACAGTAGCTGCTATCTGCAGATGTGTGGTGTGTGCTATCTGGACCATCATGTGCATTGGTTGCATGTTGGTTTGGGTGGTTTATGTGAGTCTTATGGCCAGGTATCCGTCCATGGTGGGTTTGGGATATGCGCAGGGTGTGCGGATCATACGCAGGGTGTGCGGATCATACGCAGGGTGTGCGGAACGTACGCAGGGCGTGCGGATAGTACACAGGGCGTGTGGAATATTTGCTACTCAGGGTGGGCGTTTTTGTGGGCTTGTCCCTTGAGTAGCTGGTGGGTGAGTAGAGTGGCCTACTCATGGGGCCTGTCCATAAGCATAGTTTGAAGAATGATGTGTAACTTAAGGGTAATGCTTATGAGTAGGCTATGAGTAGGCTACTCATGTTTCTACTCATCCCCTACTCAAGTTTCATGAATCGGGCCCTTTGTGTTTAGTTTTAAAGCTATTTAATAATACTGCTTTTCAGAGCTTAATTGTCTTCCATGGCTGCATCCATTTTGTTGTCCGACTTCTTGTTTACACAATCCCTGTGGCAGATGCTACATTGTAATTCCTTTTTTCCTCTGCATACTGCAGAGAGAATAAATAATTACAATATAGCATCCACCACAGTGCCTTGAAGTGGTGGCAAGGCAACACATGGCACACACAAATAAATGAATACAATATTACTGTGTGGTGCATCACATTTACAACTTTAAATCTTTGCCTTCTACAAATTTTAAACACAACTCTAATTTTTCATTTATTTAAAAAATGCTTTGTTTTACCGTAATTACACTTTTAAAGGAGTTCATTTCTTCCACTACCTAGGGTGTTATTCGGACACAATTTTGTTGTCCGACTGCTTGTTTACACAATCGCTGTGGCAGATGCTCCATTGTAATTCCTTTTTTCCTCTGCATACTACATAGAGAATAAAGAATTACAACATAGTATCCACCACAGTGCCTTGAAGTGGTGGCAAGGCAGCACATGGCACACGCCTAAATAAATGAATACAATATTGCTGTGTGGTGCATCACATTTACAACTTTACATCATTGCCATCTTCAAATTTTAAACAAAACTGTCATTTTTCATTTATTTAGAAAATGCTTTGTTTTACTGTAATTGCACTTTTAAGAGTGCATTTCCTCCACTACCTAGGGTGTAATTCGGACACAACAAATAGCCACATAGAGTTTTTCTACACTCCAGCTTTAGCACCCGCTTATATTACTTCCATTTGCCTGCCATTAATGTTACAGCTACGCAAAGTGCAAGTTTCAATCATTCCATTAGAGGTTTTTGCCAGGACAATCCTGGCTTTAGCCTCCTTTGCCCTCCCTCCCATTTTGTTGCTCGCATTTGCTTGCTGTTAATGTTACAGCAGGGCAGAGTGCAAGTTCCATTCTTTTCATTATAGGCTATTGCTAGGACACTTTTGGCTTTAGATGCCTCAGTCCCCTTACCGCCAGTGTGCAGCCTGACTCGCCTCCTTACTATGCACTCGCCGCCACAACCCCTGGTGGGGGGGATCAGAGGGGTGCAGTTGGGCTCTCACTATCTTAGTTTATAGCGCCTTATGTGTACTTGGTTCTACCTCGCGTTACTCTTTGACGTTTATCGCACCCCTTGATGAACATCAAGTGATTTGTCATCAGCAGCTGTAGCTAAGCCAAAGAGGCACAGCCAATTATTAATTAGACACACATCAAAGACTGCTGTAAAGCTAGCGGCCGGTGGATGAATGATAACCGTGTTGTGACGTTCCTTAATCCCTTAAGTGCGGGTGCCGAGTGTGTCTCGTCATGAAACCCGGGAATGCAACATGATTAATTTTGCATTTTGCATTGGGTTTCCCATACGGAATCATTTTTTTAAATGATTCCCTATGGCCACACTTAAGGGGCTAAAGAAATACAAAAGTGCCAAACTTACTTTTTTTAATGCATATTAAAGAACTCATTGAGTACTTTCAATTGCATATTTAATTAAAGCAAATGTTTCTTTATTTTTCCCTGTGCTGCCTTTTACCTCCAAGAACTTGATGATGTCCGTTGATGGTAGAATGACTTCTAAAGTCGTTTGATGATCATCCCACCCCCCAGGATGGCTTCTAAAGTAATCTTGTTTGACCCTGGAAATCACCATTGCCATGACCCCGACAGCACCCAAGCCACTTTTGATTGCATACAGAAGACTGTTGGCATTACCAATGCTTGTTTCCCATTCTTGCTCTGCCCTTCTTTCTCTCCCCCCTCCCCACACATGCTGCAAACTCCAGCCAGGCTTCCAGCATGGGTTAACAATGGCACAGGAAACATGCTGAACAATCACCCTCTCCACCCCTGAAGGAATGGGAGCAATTCAGAGCAGAACAGCTCTGACTGCACACCTGCTGGGCTGATGTATCTGCATAATTCACAGCTGATTGCTTTTAGGTGTGCCCAGTCCCAGGAGGAGCTGGTGATGGGCGTCATTATTTTCAGTTTATCTCTAACCATGAAGGAAGTAACTTTTCAGACATGCAGTTTATTTCCTGTTTGCAGTGTTCTGTGTCTTCACCTCCTTCACTTATTGTGCCCTGCCCTCACTGGCCTCTACCCAGCCACATTTTGCTCCCCCTCCCCACCCAGCCTGCTGTGCTGCATTACAGCAGAGCAATCACATGTTTGCCATTGAAATGCAGATCACACCAGGGGAGCCCTATGGCCAACCTGCCTTAAGGTGTGAGCTGCAGTGTCATTGGCTGTAGCTGCTTACAGCAAAACTTCCACCCATCAAGTATTTGGGGGTTGGGAGGAATCTGGCTTAATAAAAGTTGCTGTTGTGCAGGTACCAGTCATTTTATTTGGTGAACTCCTCTCTGTAAGCAGCTCAACTTGGCAGTAAGATAGCGTCGGCCCTCCTGTTTCCGTGTTACTGAGCTCAACTTGGCAGTGAGAAATTCAGGTAGGCTGGATGGGTTGGGCCTAACAAAATATTAATGCAATTTCTGTTCATTATTTTCCAAAGAACCTTTTTTCCTGCTATCTTCCTCATTATATACCTTTGCTCTCTGCGCCCTGTCTGTTCTTCATTCCACTAGCGTCCAAGTTTAAAATAAACTAATAGCTGGGCATTAGTAAGAGGCTGTCTCTTACCAGTGCCCAGTTATTAGGTTTTTCTAAAATTGACCCCAAAAATATTTTTAGAACGTACAACGTTGTAAAGACATGTTTGCGGGCAAATTTAAAATAAACAAATGACTCATTAAGGTCTTTGCAGCCAGCGGCTTCCTGTAAAACGATAAATACATGGTCTGCTTTTAATACCAACTGTTATGCGTCTCAGACTTCTACTATTGGCATTACCTTTGATAGAGGGAATGCCAATAACACAAAAATAGTGTCTGAAATTAATATGTGCCACAATGCTGAATGAAGTGTCTATATAGTACTTTAAGTGTGGTCCTGAGTAATTGGAGTTAGGGCTAAACTTTTGTGTTGTTGTAGGCAATTGCTGAGAGTAAGGGTTATATTGTTGTGTTGTTTTTAAAGGGGTTTACCCCAACGCATGCTTTATGGCGCTGCGCAGCCGATCGGTAGCGGGGCCATACAAACACAATTAATAATAACAATAACTCATCTAGAGGTCACTGATCAGATAGCATTCCTCTATTATTTAGGGTGACCAGATTTTTACAGTCAAAAACTGGGACATTTGGCAGAATTTTGCAAAATAATCGAGATAGAAATAGGACTACAGAAAATTTACATAGGGTTGCATTGAGGTTAAATGTTAAAAAAACCGGGACAAGCCCTATTTTCTTAACAATTTGCTGGGACAGAGGTTTAAAAACCGGGACTGTCCCGGCAAACCTGGGACACCTGGTCACCCTACTATTATTGCTCTCTGTAGCTCTTGCTCGTAACGTTATCCAACTCCCAGGGTTGGCAGGGTTCTATAATCCTCCCTCCCCCGCCCCCACTTACAAAAAAGGTGTGCGCTTTAATCCTGCTAATTATAGGCTGTGTGAATTGTTACATGGAGCTGGTAAATCATTTCCCAAAGTTCTCTTGGATATGGCCAACTTGTGTGAAATCCGATATCTCAGGCAGGCTTTCAAGCGGGGGTCTGTATAGACCATCGTGCATACACTTTACAGTTTATGGCAAAAAAATATCTCTCTGCAAACAGTTACTAATGTATATGCCAATGTTTTAGTAGTTCCTGTAATCAATGTATATAAAGCTAAAGTTTGCGCAATTGCATTTTACTGCGCTGAATTGTGGGGGTAAGATCTTGGTATTAAGCTAACATCTATGAAAAATGTGTGTCTTTACTTCCTAAATGTGTACTGGGGGGGTATTAAGACTGGAAATTGGGCTACAGGCTAGGGTCGGACTCGCCATACGGGCATTTTTGGAGGATTTGGGGAGGTGCGCCTGTCTTTTTAGGGCCAGAGGGATGCTTTTTTTGACAAAATGGGCCAGGATTTTTGTGTTTTCATTTTTAGCACCCTTGTCGTCCCCCACACAGCAATCATTTTTGGGGGCCGAATTTTTCTGACTGCCCTCATACAATTTGGGCAAGTCCGACACTGCTAGAAGCTTTGAATATTATTGCACTGTCTTGTTTCTTTCAATTTGCTTTACGCCCAGACCAGTTCAATCACGCAAATGCGCTTTTTGGAAATTATGATATCTGCCTGGATATGTTACAATCAGCAACGCGGCATACTATTTCATATTGTGACTGGCTTTTGGGGGTAGGTCTGGGGGAGGTGGGGGGGGAGGGCGCTGGAAGGGGGATTGATTTGTTTTGTTTGTATGTGTTTGTTGTTGTATGTCACATGTTTTTACAGCGCCACGAGATGAATGAATGAGTTTGAAAGAAATGATGCATAAAAATGTGGGTTAATTGATTGCCCGTCATATGGGGTGGGCACCCGAGGGTCAAGTGCCACCATCTAACCTCATATCACCCCTCCTACCCATTGTCTTACCTCACTCACCCACCCACTGTCTCATCTCACCACACCACCTTCCCAACCATTGTATCACCTCACCTGACCTTACCCACACTCCCACCTTCTGCCTCACTTCACCCACACACTCACCATCTCACCTCATCACCTGTCTCACCTCACCCAACATACCCATTCAGCCACCCACTGTCACGTGTCATTGACTGTCTAGTCTCACTTCTCAACCATCCACCCACTCGTTCACCTTATCCTGGCACAAACACCCTCTATTTAACCCCAACCACCACCATGTGTCTCAGGTACCTCTACCCACCCACTGTTTCAGGTCGTGACGCGTGTCTCCTCACCCCACCCACCTGCCCTCACCCACTTACAATCTCACCTCACCCTTCCCACCTACCTTCCTCTCACCCCAGCCACCAATAACCTTAGCCCAATCACCCACTCATCTTACTCAATTCTCTCACCCATTGCCTCACCTCACTCCAGCCACGCACTGCTTCATCTCATGCACCCATTGACCCACCTTTTGCCTCATGTCACCCTTCGCAATTACCAATTGTATCATCTCTCCCCACCAACGTGGGCTGGGACCAAAAACTGAACACACCACTGGAAAAAAGTGTCCTGCGTAATAAAAAAGTGGCCCACATATAAGAATAAAGTGGCCCAAAACACAGAAAAAAGAAAAAGTGGCCCAAAATACGAAAGAAAAAAGAAAAGAAAAAGTGGCCCAATTGGGCTTGAAAAAAGTGGCCTACTTCAGGAAACAAATACAATTTGAGTTTTGCCTTAATTGCCTGACTTGCAGTCCACCCACCACTATCTCACCTCACTCAACCCTGTCTCAACTCACCTTACCCCATAAACCCACTGTCTAACTTCACCTTACCCAGCCACACTCACCTCTCCCTTCCCACTACTTACTCTCTCATGTCACCCCACATGTCCCCCCACCTGCTCCCACCCACCCACTCACTCTCTCACCCCTATCACACCCCACCCAGCCACGCACTTACCCACATGCAGGAAATTAAAGGCATTGGCCAATGCTTGTCACAACTGGAGTGAGTGTTCGATGAACATACAGAGACAGTAAGAAGGAAGGAGCACAGGTGGGATAGCTCTGTATCCGACCGTCTGTGCCCAACCATGCGCTCTGTGACCCCACCATATACACAGGGACATAACACAAAACGAAGGGGCTCCCCTGCAAGCTGTGGTGAGGGGCCCCTGTAAGTCTTCTTTCATGGTTTTCAAATGTCAGCATTGGAGGCCAGTAGTTGATGGGGCCCTGTAACAGGTAGGGCCCCCTGCATTGCTGGGCTTGCAGGGGTGTGTGTTGCTTAAACCTTGAAATGAGCAGATTCTCTAATAGGGATGCAAGGCAAGTCTTTAGTGGTGCCAGAGCACAGTGGGCACGTCAGGCTTGAATAAGACAAAATTTCCTAACTTAGTACCGGGTTAGGGGGTGTTCCAGGGACACCTAGTGGTTAATCCAGGCTTGCACCAACATGACAACTAAATCCCTATGGAACAGACACCCACTTACCTTCTCCACTGGTTTTGTATTATGCCTCTTTCAGTACACCCTATACGATCTTGGTGAATAGTGCTGCACTTCGGCCAATGAAAAGCCATGTTATTAATGGCGCTTTTCTAGAATTGAACATTTCATAACAGGACGAGGAGAAACCACAGGCGTGACCATTTTGACATTAGGTGACCAGTCCTCACTGGACCAGATCTACCACTAACAGTGCCACTTTGCACCTCTAGTCACTGTTTCTTTGGGAACCCGCAACCGCACCCTCAAAGACAAACGCTAGCAAAGTTATATTTTTTACCGGCCTGAGGCGGCCCACGGCCATGATGCTCCCAGACAACTGGCTCCCCGGCTTAGGGGAAATCCAGCCGAGTCCATGGTACTTATTTTGCAGAGAATGGCACAGCACCGCTGTAAATAGTGTAGGAAACAGTAAAATTTGCTTGAATGCTATGTTTAGTTCATTTCGCATGTGGGAGCCTTTTGGCTAGAAATGAGCATAGCAGCCTGTGTCACCAAACTAATTCATTTTCTGAAAGTCAAATTTATGGCAATAACAGGATGTCTGCTGAAGTAGGCACATTGGCTGTGCTAGGTAAATGATATGCCTAGACATGGGCAGGCCCTGAAAAAAAAATTCAGGTCAAGCCCAAGTCAAGCCAGCAACCTGGCTTGAAAAAGTCAACTCTCAGGTCAAGCCGTGTTGGGTGGGGGAGGGTAAGGATAACGTCAATCCAGCAGCACAATACATTTATCAGTATCTATTAGATAAAGGAAAGCACACACAAAGCCATCATTTTAAGGGGAGGGGAAAGAAATTAGACTGCTTCTATGCAAAGATTGTAAGATTATTAATGCATTCTTCTGTTAAAATCGATGTTGCTTTTAACGATTATTTCAAAGTGCATTCAAATTATTGTGGTTATAAAGCCAAAGTCAAGTCTGGAAAGATTGTTACTTTGCTTAATATAATTGTATTTTTTTGCTCTGTGGCTTTTAGAGGGGTACTCTGACCTAAAAGGAGCAAGGGCCTGATTCACAAAGGAGTTTTGTGCCGCTTACGTATTTCATCTGGGTAAGTTCTGTTGATTTCAATAGGACTTACGCGGACGAAATAGTAGGTGGCACGAAACTCCTTTGTGAATCAGGCCCCTAATGTGTAATGTGATTTAACTTGCACTAAGTTTGCATGCAATGGCATGCATGCTTTTAGAGCTCTGATGAGGTTAACATTTCCTCATCATCCCCTTTCCTGAAAAGAGATGTCAGCCATAGGTGGCTTCACGAGTTGCACCAGCTGAGAGCCAAAATAAATGTGAAAATGGGAAACATACGAATTAATCAAATTAAAGAAAATTAAAATAATATATGGCACATCCTAGAAAGTCCACACTTCTGGTGTTAACTGTAGGAAACTAGCATTCCCAGGGTTGTTTACAGAAACTGGAGCCAGCAGCCCTCTGAGAGCGTGAGGGGAGCTGCGCCCCTTACACATATGCAGATCGAGAGCACTCGATCTGCATATCTGTAAACAACCCTGGGAATGCTTATTTCCTACAGTTAACACCAGAAGTGTGGACTTTCTAGGATGTGCCATATATTATTTTAATTTCCATTTTTTTGATTAATTCGTATGTTTCCATTTTCACATTTATTTTGGCTCTCAACTGGTGCAACCCGTGAAGCCACCTTTGGCTGGCATCTCTTTTCAGGAAAGGGGGTGATGAGGAAATGTTAACATCATCAGAGCTCTAAAAGCATGCATGCCATTGCATGCAAACTTAGTGCAAGTTAAATGACGTTACACATTAGGGGCCTGATTCACAAAGGAGTTTCGTGCCACTTACGTATTTCATCTGCGTAAGTCCTTTTGAAATCAACAGAACTTACGCAGATGAAATACGTAAGCGGCACAAAACTCCTTTGTGAATCAGGCCCTTGCTCCTGTTAGGTCAGAGTACCCCTCTAAAAGCCACAGAGCGAAAACTAGAAAATACAATTATATTAAGCAAAGTAACAATCTTTCCAGACTTGACTTTGGCTTTATAACCACAATAATTTGAAAGCACATTGAAATGATCATTAAAAGCAACATCGGTTTTAACAGAAGAATGCATTAATAATCTTACAATCTTTGCATAGAAGCAGTCTAATTTCTTTCCCCTCCCCATAAAATGATGGCTTTGTGTGTGCTTTCCTTTATCTATTGTGCTGCTGGATTGAAGTTATCCTTACCCTCGCCCACCCAACACGGCTTGACATGAGAGTTGACTTTTTCAAGCCAGGTTGCTGGCTTGACTTGGGCTTGACCTGAATTTTTTTTTCAGGGCCTGCCCATTCACTAATTGGTAACAGTGTAATCGAAATTTTTAAATCAGCCAACATTTATTCTATTGCAAAATCGACCATAAGTATTGCAAGAACCTATAATCTTTCCTTTTTCTGGTCGGATTGTGAGAATGTTGAACTGTTAACCAAAATGTGTATTACAAATCGAATCTCCATTGTGGCCTGCTCTAATCTCCATCATATAATTACTGATAAATCTACATTATCATTGTTTAGAATCATAAAAACTCATAAAAATATGTGTTTTCTCTTCTCCCTGGAGCTCCCTCGCTCAATTTTAAGAATACTTATGAAATTAAGATATGGTATTCTACCTACCAATATGTATATGCTTGCTCGTCAGGGAGTTCCAAAGGAAGAAAGATATTGTCCAACATGTGTTGGAGTTATAGATGACTTGTACCACATATTTAACTGCCCAAATTTTAAGGATCTACAATTGAGATGGTTAAGCAAATATACCAATGCATATGCTATTGATCCGATATATATCATAAATGAAACTGATTTGTCTGTTTTAATTTGCATTTACATTTACCTGAAAAATGTGTTTAGTATACGAGGAGTCCCGCTGTAAAATGTTATTTTGCTTTCCTTTTTGTATGTATTAAATTTCCTTTGTGTGTTTTTATATCTATAAGACTGAAAAAATGTCAATAAAGATTATTTAAACCTCAGCTATCGATTCTTAAGTGTGCGAAGTGTAGAGAACCCCCCAACTTGCGACGGTCGCCTGACGTCATGCCCAACCCGTTCTATCTATTTTGCATGGCATGTCAACTCAGATTAAAGATTTACGTTTCCCTTCCCTCTTGGTC
>JASBQP010597869.1:0-11626 GCA_030265095.1 Desmognathus fuscus
GCCCACTGAGGCTGTCGGCGGCGCGGCCGGCCCAGGCACACACCGAGGCCCGCCAGGGAAAACGGCAACCACCCACGGAGGTGCAGGCCGCCCCCACCCCATCACAGCGGGGCCATACCGCCACGGCGCCGCGCCCACACCCGAAGGAGGTCGCGGCGAGAGGGTCCCCCAAGTGCCCGCGCCCAGAAGAGGTGACACGCGCCATTCGGCCTCTCCACCAGGTGGCGCCACAGGCCACCAGGACCGCTGCAACCACAGGCAGTCACAAAAAAGGACACACACAGCAGCGCCCACCCACAGGGCGTCCGGTATACCTCACCGAAGCGACAGATGAGTCGCCCAGCATCGCCGGACCAGTCGGGGGCTGCAGCACACGTCGACCACAGAGAATCCGGCGCAGACCACAACGGGGACGACAGCGACTCCACTGACACCACTGCTGCCCCTACTGCTACTCAAAGCCCACGAGGAGAGCCACGTGTATCAAGAGACACACGCAGACAAGTAAGCCAGATGTCCCAATTGCCACCGCCACCGCCCTTCCTGGCCAACCCGGGTGTCCCACCGATTCCATGGGAACTCTGGGAACAAATGTTCACAAACTACATCAGGGCCACCGGGGGCAGGGACCACTCCCCAGGTAGGAAGGAAAGCATTTTGCAAACATGTCTGGGGGCTGAAGGACAGCGCATATTCAAGCACTTGGCCCCTCCCCAGATCATTCCCCCAGCCAACAACAACCCCTATGATGTCTCACTGTTGACTCTGGCAAAATATTATGGTAAAAAAAGGAATGAAGTCGTAGAGAGGCACAGATTTATGATGCGTTACCAACTTGAAAATGAGTCAGTAGATGCATACATGTTGGCACTTCGCACATTGGCCGCAACATGCGACTACGGAGCCATGACCGACACAATGTTGCGGGACCAATTCGTATGCCACACTTCTGATCCCAAAATACAGGCGAAGTGCCTGGATGCGGAGGGCCTAACCCTAGACAAGGCCATACATTTGGCACGAACAGTAGAGGACCAAAGACAAAACCTCCAAATGTTTAAGCACCCACCTAAAGATACACCAACCAAGGAAGTCCAGGCCTTACAGGCAAATCACCAAAAGCCCAACGCTGAACACAAACAAAGATGGCCAGCCAAGAGCAGCAACAGCCAGGGGCGCCGTGGTTGTTACAGATGTGGTGCCCCTGATCACAGGGCTTCCCTACCGACATGCCCGGCTGCCACCGCCACATGTAGCTATTGCAATAAATATGGACACTTCGCCAAAGTATGTCGCACCAGACTGAACGCCCTCAAGCAGGTTGAAGAGCGCAAAGTGTCCGTTATTCAACAGAACCCCACGGAGGAACAATATGCGGCGGACCCGAATGCCAGCCCTAAATTCGTCCTCCAAGTTGGTGACCCAAAACAATGCCCCACTGAGACACTACAAGTAAACGACAAACCAATCGCCATGCTGATTGACTCCGGATCCCCATTTACCATCATAAACAAAACAACGGCACAGCATCTGAACTTGCAGAAATGGGACCCGCCGGATTTCCAAATGGATGCCTATGGCAGCGTCCCAATCACAATAGTGGGCTCAACTACAGTCAACATCACATATAAAATGAGGAACATTCAAGCCAGGATCCATATCTCAACCAAGGGAAGCGACCTATTAGGTTGGGAACATCAAGGCGGTCTAGAAATGGTCCTACGTCCAGGCACAGACTGTGCAGTGTCCACGTTGGATGCAGCTTCCACAGTGGGGGTGGTGAGACAGTTCCAAGCGGTATTCACAGACAGGTTGGGTCTACTGAAGAATTTCACACACAAGCTACGATTGACTGCCACCGCGACCCCTGTAGTACACAAGGTACGCGACGTACCCATCCGCAGGAGGGAACAGCTAAGAGCAGAACTAAAAAAGCTATGTGACCAAGATATTATCGAGCCCATACAACAGTCGGAGTGGCTCTTTCCCACAGTTCTGGTGAACAAACCGGATTCCAGCATTCGCCTATGCGTAGATTTGGGGGACCTCAATGCGCAGATTTGGCAAGAGAGATATCCAGCTCCCAAGATAAACGAAATGCTACACAGCATTGGCCGTCCAACTAAACTATCAGTGCTGGACTTAAGCAGCGCATACCACCAGGTACCGCTGGCACCAGAATCGAGACCCCTCACATCTTTTATCACCACTGAGGGCGCATACAGATTTAAGCGCATGCCATTCGGCCTGTCAACGGCAAGTGCCGTGTTTCAAAGAATCATGGATCAAATATTAAAAGGGATCAACAACGCCAGGTGTTTCCAGGATGATATCCTAGTGTTCGGTGACACAGATGAAGAACACGATACAGCACTAATAGCCGTTTTGAAACGATTACAAACCAATGGCCTCACAGTGAAACCCAAGAAGTGCCAATTAGGTGCCCGCACGGTGACATATTTGGGACACGAAATCTCGAAAGAAGGGATACATCCTAAAACCTCGTTAGTACAGGCCATAGTCAATGCCAGCGCTCCCGAAGATAAAGATACCCTGCGCTCATTCCTCGGCCTAGCCGAGTTTTATAACAAATTCGTCGAACACTTTTCGACCAAAACGGAACCAATGAGAGACGTGTTGAAACAACATGCCAAGTTCGAATGGACATCAAAGCAACAAAACAGCTTCCAGCAGATCAAGGACGATATAGCCCACGCCACTGCACTGAGAACTTTTGATCCAAACAGCCCCACGATTCTCACGACGGACGCAAGTCAAGTGGGACTCGGAGCCGTTTTGGCACAAATACAGAATGGCAAAGAGTGCATAGTGGGATATGCGTCCCGTGCCCTCACACCAACGGAGCAGCGATATGCCACGATCGAAAGGGAAGCACTAGGTTGCTGGTGGGCCGTGCATCACTTCCGTCATTATATATGGGGCGCCAGATTTATCCTGAGAACAGACCATCGACCACTGGTGCATATATTCACTACCAAAGGCTCAGCCACAGCATCACCGAGGATTGCAAACTGGTATGCTAGAATGATGCCTTTCGAGTACCAAATGCAATACCTGCCGGGAAACAAAAATTATCCAGCGGACGCTATGTCAAGGATGACACCCCATTCCCCAGAGACAAAAACAAGCGCTGATACTGATTCCGAGTGGGACGAGTGTTATATAATAAACTCAGTGGAAGGAGCACAACAATCAGCCATAACAAAGCGAGAATGGATGGAAGCCATGGCAGGAGACGATACCATGATGACGACAATGAAACGCATACACACCAAATGGCCGAGCAACACGCGCAGCATGAACGGAGAAGAGAAAGCATACTGGCAAGTAAAGGAAGAACTGACATCAGGACAAGACATACTGATAAGAAGCAATAAAATGGTTGTTCCTAGAGCATTACGACAACGCATTTTGAACCAAGCACACCACGCACACAACGGAATCGAAGCACTAAAGAGGATGGTCCGAGACTTGTACTGGTGGCCGGCCATGGATAAGGACATAGAAACCAAGGTTAAAGAATGTGCAGTATGTCAAGACTCGGACAAAACAAAACGAACCAGCACTACACCATTACAACCCATTAAAACCCCGGACAAACCCTGGCACACCCTAGGAATAGACATAGCAGGTCCCATCACGGTGGACAACAACCAACCGGCATACTTAATAGTCATGATGGACTATACATCCAGATGGCCTGAAGTGAAAATCACTGAAAAAGTGGACACCAAAACGGTGATACGCTTCCTCACGAAGGTTTTCGCCAGAGAAGGGGCCCCCAGAAGAATAATTTCCGACAACGGAGTCCAGTTCATATCGGCCGAAATGAAACAGTTCTTAGAATTACACGGGGTGGAATCATGCACCACTTCGCTATACCATCCACAGGCAAATGGACTCACTGAACGGTTCAATAGAACATTGAAAGAATGCATACAACTGCACACAAAGGCAAGGACAGATTGGAAGAACGGCATAAATGAATTGTTGTGGTCATACAGGAACACTCCCAATGTCACCACCGGACATTCCCCATTCCATCTCATGAGGGGGAGGAAGGCTACCACCAAATGGGCTCCAGCATGGATCCGCAAAACTGAACCCGAACCAGTTGATTGGGAAGACGTCCGGAAACGAACCGAAGAAGCACAGGACAGAACCAAGTTAAGATATGATACAGCTCACAGGGCAACCAACCACACGTTGAAAGCGGGTGACTGGGTGGTGATCCGCTTACCAGGCATTATCAAGAAAGGGCAAAGCAAATATTCCAGGCCAATACAAATAACCAGAGTAAATGACAAGTCAGCTACAATGTCAGATGGAAGACAATGGAGCATAGACAGGCTGGCAACGTCCAGACCACCAAGTCAGTCAGATGAAACCAGCGTTAGCGATGAAGAGGACACAGCAAGTAATGAGGAAGAAGTGGAAACAAGGACAAGGAAAGGAACAGCGGAAGAAGGAGAACAAGAGCAGAATGAGAAGATGGAGGAAGGCCGAGAAAGGTCAACGGCACAGGAAAATAGGAGTGAGAGCAGTACAGCCAACAAGAGAAACAGAAAACCACCCAGTTGGTGGAGAGACTACCAAATGGAACAATAACCATCCCACACCATAAGGGGAGGGATATGTTACATCCATAGTTATGTTAATGTCCACGTTCCTGGACTAATAAAGATTGTTAGGACACTTCCGCCCGGCCGGAAGTAAAGGGGAGACCAAGCCCCATCCCGCCATTCGTGGCTGGAGAGTTGAACCGTGCAGACGTGCAATAAAGAAGTAAACAGCATTACCTGACTCCTGGTATCTTTTCATTGGCGACGAGGCCCAGGCACGAATCCGCCGCCAGCCCCCACAGCCTCCGGCGGACGGCGTCATCCAGCAGGGCTCTCGGGCCCCTCCACCCCTACGAGTGCCCGACGAGCCTTCCAAGCAGCCTTGCAAGCCGGCTCCTCTTACCACCACCGCCCTCCTCCCGGCAGCACGCCCCGGCGCGGCGTCCTCTCAGCTGTCCGGCCACAGGTGACGCACCCCACGAAGCCGGCAGCCCGCCATCCTCCACGGCTGCCCGGCACACAGCGTCACCCCGGCCGCCGCACGGCCGCCGGGCCCCAGGCTCACCAGTCGCAGCTGGCCCCGCCCACTCCACGCGGGCTACACCAGGCAGCCCACTGAGGCTGTCGGCGGCGCGGCCGGCCCAGGCACACACCGAGGCCCGCCAGGGAAAACGGCAACCACCCGCGGAGGTGCAGGCCGCCCCCACCCCATCACAGCTGGGCTATACCGCCACGGCACCGCTCCCACACCCGAAGGGGCCGCGGCGGTAGGGTGCCCCAATTGCCGGCGCCCAGAGGAGGTAACACTCGCCACTCTGCCTCTCCACCAGGTGGCGCCACAGGACACCAGGACTGCCGCGACCACTGGCAGTGACGGCAACGGCGCGACATTGCGGCGCTCACCCCTGAGGCTTCCAGCTCCACAATCCCACGCGACAGATGAGTCGCCAAGCATCGCCTGACCAATCGGTGGCTGCAGCACACGTCGACTCCGGCGAATCCGGCGAAGAACGCAGCGGGGACGACAACGACTCCACAGTCACCAGTGCGGCCCTTGTAGCAACTCAACGCCCACGAGGAGAGTCACGTTCATCAAGGGACACACACAGACAAGTAAGCCAGATGTCCCAATTGCCACCGCCACCGCCCTTCTTGGCCAACCCGGGGGTACCACCCATTCCATGGGAACTCTGGGAACAAATGTTCACTAACTACATCAGGGCCACCGGGGGCAGAGACCATTCCCCAGGCAGGAAGGAAAGCATTTTACAAACATGCCTGGGGGCTGAAGGACAGCGCGTATTTAAACACTTGGCCCCTCCTCAGGACATTCCCCCAGCCAACAACAACCCGTATGATATCTCATTGTTGACTTTGGCCAAGTATTATGGTAAAAAAAGGAATGAAGTCGTAGAGAGGCATAGATTTATGATGCGTTACCAACTTGAAAACAAGTCAGTAGATGCATACATGCTGGCACTACGCACATTGGCCGCAACATGTGATTACGGAGCCATGACCGACACAATGTTGCGGGATCAATTTGTATGCCACACATCTGATCCCAAAATACAGGCGAAGTGCCTGGATGCGGAGGGCCTAACGCTGGACAAGGCGATACATTTGGCGCGAACAGTAGAGGATCAAAGGAAAAACCTCCAAATGTTTAAGCATCCACCTAAAGAACCACCAACCAAGGAAGTGCAAGCTCTACAGGCCAACTCACAAAAGCCAAACGTTGAACACAAACAAAGATGGCCAGCTAAGAGCAGCAGCAGCCAGGGGCGCCGTGGCTGCTACAGATGTGGCGCCCTCGACCACAGGGCATCCTTGCCGACATGTCCAGCCGCCACCGCCACATGCAGCTACTGCAATAAATATGGACACTTCGCTAAGGTATGCCGCACCAGACTGAACGCCCTCACACATGCCGAAGAGCGCAAAGTATCCATGATACAACAGAACCCGACGGATGAACAATATGCCGCGGACCCGAACGCCAGCCCTAAATTCGTCCTACAAATTGGTGACCCAAAACAATGCCCCACTGAGACACTACGAGTAAACGACAAACCAATTGCCATGCTAATCGACTCCGGCTCCCCATTTACCATCATAAACGAAACAACTGCACAGCACTTGAACTTACAGAAATGGGACCCGCCGGATTTCCAAATGGATGCCTATGGCAGCGTCCCCATCACAATAGTGGGCTCAACAACAGTAAACATCATATATAAAACGAGGAACATTCAAGCCAGGATCCACATCTCGGCCAAAGGAAGCGACCTATTAGGCTGGGAGCATCAAGGCGGTCTAAAGATGATCCTACGTCCGGGCACAGACTGTGCAGTGTCCACGCTGGATGCCTCCAACGGGGGAGTCGTAAGGCAGTTTCCAGAGGTCTTCACGGACAGGCTCGGCCTACTAAAGAACTTTACACATAAGCTACGATTGACGGCCACCGCGACCCCGGTTGTACACAAGGTACGCGACGTACCCATCCGCAGGAGGGAACAGCTAAAAGCAGAACTACAAAAGCTGTGTGATCAAGATATCATTGAGCCCATACAGCAGTCAGAGTGGCTCTTTCCCACAGTCCTGGTAAACAAACCGGATTCCAGCATTCGTCTCTGTGTAGACTTGGGAGACCTCAACGCGCAGATTTGGCAAGAAAGATATCCAGCTCCCAAGATACACGAAATGCTACACAGCATTGGCCGCCCTACAAAACTATCGGTGCTGGACTTAAGCAGCGCGTACCACCAGGTACCGCTGGCACCGGAATCGAGGCCACTCACATCCTTTATTACCACAGAGGGCGCATACAGATTTAAGCGCATGCCATTCGGCTTGTCAACGGCAAGTGCGGTGTTTCAAAGAATCATGGATCAAATACTCAAAGGGATTAACAACGCCAGGTGTTTCCAGGATGATATTCTCGTGTTCGGTGACACAGATGAAGAACACGACACAACATTAATAACAGTGGTGAAACGCTTACAGGCTAATGGGCTGACAGTGAAACCCAAGAAGTGCCAGTTAGGAGCACGCACGGTGACATATTTGGGACACGAAATCTCCAAAGAGGGGATACATCCAAAAACATCGTTAGTACAAGCCATAGTCAACGCCAGCCCTCCCGAAGATAAAGACACCCTGCGTTCCTTCCTCGGCCTGGCCGAGTTTTACAACAAATTCGTTGAACATTTTTCAACAAAAACGGAACCAATGAGAGATGTCTTGAAACTGCACGCCAAATTCGAATGGACAGCCAAACAACAAAACAGTTTCCAGCAGATCAAGGATGACATAGCCCACGCCACAGCACTTAGGACATTTGATCCAAACTGCCCCACGATACTCACGACGGATGCGAGTCAAGTAGGACTGGGAGCCGTATTGGCACAGATACAGAAGGGAAAGGAGTGCATAGTGGGGTATGCTTCCCGCGCCCTCACACCAACGGAGCAGCGATACGCAACTATAGAAAGGGAAGCCCTCGGTTGCTGGTGGGCCATACACCATTTCCGACATTATATATGGGGCGCCAGGTTTACCTTGAGAACAGACCACAGGCCACTAGTGCATATATTCACTACCAAAGGATCAGCCACAGCATCCCCGAGGATTGCAAACTGGTATGCCAGAATGATGCCTTATGATTACCAAATGCAATACCTCCCGGGCAACAAAAATCATCCAGCCGATGCCATGTCAAGGATGACAGCACCTTCCACGGAGACAGAAACAGGTGCGGATACAGGGTCCGATTGGGACGAGTGTTACATAATAAACTCAATAGAAGGAGCCCAGCAATCAGCCATAACCAAGCGAGAATGGATGGAGGCCATGGCAGAAGACGAGGCCATGATGACTACAATGAAACGCATAAGTACCAAATGGCCGAGCAACTCTCGCAGCATGCACGACGAAGAAAAAGCGTACTGGCAAGTGAAAGATGAGCTGACTTCAGGACAGGACATTCTGATAAGAAGCAATAAAATGGTCGTCCCTAAGGCCTTACGACAACGCATTTTGGAACAAGCCCACCACGCACACAACGGAATCGAAGCGTTAAAGAGAATGGTCAGGGACCTATATTGGTGGCCAGCCATGGATAAAGAGGTAGAAGCTAAAGTCAAAGAGTGTGCATTATGCCAAGATTCGGACAAAACAAAACGAACGATTACAACACCGTTACAACCCATCAAAACCCCAGATAAGCCATGGCACACTATCGGGATTGACATTGCAGGTCCCATCACGGTGGACAGCAACCAGGCGGCATATCTAATAGTTTTGATGGACTATACGTCCAGATGGCCTGAAGTGAAAATCACTGAAAAAGTGGATACCAAAACGGTGATACGTTTCCTCACGAAGATCTTCGCCAGAGAAGGGGCTCCCAGAAGAATAATTTCCGATAACGGAGTCCAATTCATATCGGCGGAAATGAAGCAATTCTTGGCAGTGCACGGGGTGGAATCATGCACAACGTCGCTCTATCATCCACAGGCAAACGGACTCACTGAACGGTTCAATAGAACATTGAAAGAATGCATACAACTACACACCAAGGCGCAGACAGATTGGAAGAACGGCCTAAATGAATTATTGTGGTCCTACAGGAACACACCCAATATCACCACAGGCCATTCCCCTTTCCATCTCATGAGGGGGAGGAAGGCTACCACCAAATGGGCTCCGGCATGGATCCGAAAAACTGAGCCAGAACCAGTAGATTGGGAAGACGTCCGGAGACGAACCGAAGAAGCACAGGACAGAACCAAGTTAAGGTACGATACATCTCACAGGGCTACTAATCACAAGTTGAAGGTGGATGATTGGGTGGTGATCCGCTTACCGGGCATTATCAAGAAAGGGCAAAGCAAGTATTCCAGGCCAATACAAATAACCAAAATAAACGACAAGTCAGCTACAATGTCAGATGGAAGACAGTGGAGCATAGACAGGTTGGCAACATCCAGAACCCCAAATCAGTCAGATGAAAACAGTGTTAGCGATGGAGAGGACACAGCAAGTTATGAGGATGACATAGAAATGAGGACAGTAAGAGGAACAGCAGAAGAAGGGGATAAGGAGCAGAGTGAGAGAATAGACGAGGGCCGAGAAAGCGCAGCTGAGCAGGAAGAAATGAATGAGAGCAGTCCAGCTAACAAGAGAAACAGACAACCACCCAGTTGGTGGAGAGACTATCAAATGGGACAATAATATTTCCACAATATAAGGAGAGGGATATGTTACATCCACAGTTATGAATGTTACTTCCTAGTTGTTAATAAAGCACTGTTGCTGTACTTCCGCCCGGCCGGAAGTAAAGGGGAGACCAAGCCCCGTCCCGCCATTCGTGGCTGGAGTTACAACCCACCACACGTACAATAAAGTGTTGAGCAGTATACCTGATTCCTTGCATCTTTTCATTGGCGACGAGGTCCCAGGCACGAATCCGCCGACCACGACCACACCCCGGTCAGGAAGGCGTCATCCAGCGGCTCTCCTGGACTCCGGAGCACCATCCAGGCAGCCGACGCATGCCCAGGCCGCCCACCAGCAGCAGCCCGCAAACCGCCACCCCGCCCCGCGGCAAGACAGGCATCCACAGCGCTGCCGCCGCGAAGCCGCCCACCCACCGGCGAAGCAGCTCCGGCAGCCCTCATCCCGCAACCGGACCCGGCGGCTCCACAGGTCTCCACGGCCTCGCCGCTGCAGGCCCCGCCCACCCGCCGCACCAACACACGCGGCGCCCAGGCAGCGAAAGGACACAGTCCGTTTCCCCGCGGCTCCATCCGCGGTGCAGACCCCGCCTACGCAGGCCGGCGGTCCGGACACCAAAAGGGCTAGCCGCCCCCCCGCCCCACGCCCCCTCCTAGCGGGGACCCGCCACCTACAACGCCGTGGGGCCTCCAACGGCGTGGGCCGCCAGGTGGGCACGTGCCAAAGAAGGAATCAGCGCCACCCACCCTCACCACCAGGTGGCGCCACAGAACCAGCAGGGCTATTGCAGCCGCAGGCAAGTCCAGAAGCGGCAAATAACAAGGCGGCGCCCACCACCAGGTCGCCCTGCTCCACGAACCTCGGCGACAGATGAGTCGCCAAGCATCACCGGACCAATCGGTGGCTGCAGCACCAGGCGCCTCCGGTGATTCCAGCACAGACCACAGCAGGGACGACAGCAGCTCACCAGTCACCGACGCTGCCCCAACAGCTACACATTATCCAAGGGGAGATTCACGACAATCAAGGGAGCCACGCAGACAAGTAAGCCTAATGTCCCAATTGCCACCGCCACCGCCCTTCCTGGCTCACCCAGGGGTGCCGCCCATTCCCTGGGAACTGTGGGAACAAATGTTCACTAATTATATCAGGGCCACAGGGGGCAGAGACCATTCCCCAGGCAGGAAGGAGAGCATACTGCAAACGTGCCTGGGGGCTGAAGGACAACGCATATTCAGACACTTGGCCCCCCCACAGGACATTCCGCCAGCCAATAACAACCAATATGACATCTCAGTGATGACTTTGGCCAAATATTACGGCAAAAAGAGGAACGAGGTGGTAGAGAGGCATAGATTTATGATGCGTCACCAACAGGACAATGAATCGGTGGACGCATACATGTTGGCCCTACGCACATTAGCTGCAACATGCGACTATGGCGCAATGACAGACACAATGCTGCGGGATCAATTTGTATGCCACACATCTGACCCCAAAATACAGGCGAAGTGCCTGGATGCGGAGGGCCTAACGCTGGACAAGGCGATACATTTGGCGCGCACAGTAGAGGATCAAAGGAAAAACCTCCAAATGTTTAAGCATTCACCTAAAGAACCACCATCTAAGGAAGTGCAAGCTCTACAGCCCAACGCACAAAAGCCAAATGTTGAACACAAACAAAGATGGCCAGCTAAGAGCAGCAGCAGCCAGGGGCGCCGTGGCTGTTACAGATGTGGCGCCCTCGACCACAGGGCATCCTTGCCGACATGTCCAGCCGCCACCGCCACATGCAGCTACTGCAA
>JASBQP010608919.1:0-11499 GCA_030265095.1 Desmognathus fuscus
GCAATTGTCTTAAATCTAATTGTCAACTGAAAACTAGCTTCAGGATCTGACACAAAGATGCACATCCAAAATTACTTCTATCCTTCCTCACAATTCCCTCAAAAGCGAAAAATAGCTGGTCAACAAAGATGCACTGTACTCATGGGGGAAAATGAACTGCAACTCCCAAGTGTGACATTGTGCTTTAGCCAGCACTATTACACAACATTCACCAATAAAGTGATAACCTTTGTAGTAGTTTTAGAATACCTTGACAATGGCATCACAGAAACAATGTAAATTGCTTGATGTACAGCTCACCCAAAGTGAGAGGGGTAAAGGATCATGTGAGGAAAACAATATTCAATTGAGTTCAATCTTGCAGATGTTCAGATAACAGCTTCTATTTTTTAATTGCTAGTGAACGGGTGGCGATGGTGTTTATTGGCGCCATCGAACAGCCAACATGCTCAGGATATGTTGGAAGCCATTTTAACTTGTCAGAGGTCTTGAAGACCTTTTACAGCTCAATAACCTTTTTGCCTTCTACCTTGGAACAAACATCATCCATTTTTCAAAATGAATGGGGAACACAACAGGGATGTCCTTTATTCCCGCAACTATTTGCATTAAATATTGAACCTTCAGCTAGATCCTTATTAAGTGCGCCTTTGATTCCATCTCCAACTATTGGTTCAGTACGTACTCCTAACACCGTCTTATATGCAGA
The DNA here is from genome assembly GCA_030265095.1 of Desmognathus fuscus. Lineage (NCBI taxonomy): Eukaryota > Metazoa > Chordata > Amphibia > Caudata > Plethodontidae > Desmognathus > Desmognathus fuscus. The sequence continues at coordinate 710 of JASBQP010608919.1, forward strand.
TGATATTATGGTAAAAACCAACAGTCCTGATAATGCACATCCTGAAATCATTAAACTTACTAAAGTGCAAATTCTAAATTTAAATGCAATAAGGCACAACGGACTCCGGGTTCAAGTCAATTAAAATGGTTTTAATGCTTATATCATAAAAGTAAAAACTTTCTAGAAAGCTGAGAACAAGCCACCCGCTCTCTAGTAAGCGCCAGCGTTCTGAAAGGCGTTTGTTCAGCACACCTCTTATGTTACTTTCAAGGTTACAATTCAGTGAAAACACAGTACTTTTCCAGTTCAACGATTCCTAGGCTGAAGGCTGAAAACTCGGCGCCAGCGTGTTCCCACACACAGCTGCAGAAAGCAAAACATGTTACAATATAATCGGGTACATTCATGAGAAACTGATAACATAGAATACAGAGAAATGCTGTAATAAGCAAGTTTCGTTAGTCAAGGCTGTGCCCGGGCACTGGGTTTGCTGGAGCAAAATACATTGGTTATTTCAAGCTTTATTTATTTATTTACTGTGTGCTGCAGAACAAGGTTTCAAGATGGCGGCACTATGGTTTATTATTTTCACGTATTTACATTCCACCCCTTGCTTCAGCAAAGCCAGTGCTTACGTTTATGGAATATACGACATGAATTGGCACTTCTACATCGAAACTGTCTGTAGTTTCCCCGTAATTATACAATTTACACAAATCTTGCTCAGCCTGTTGCATCATAATACGTGTTTCAACTTTAGCTCTTTTCTTTAGTGCTTGTGACGTAACTGAGGCAGAAATTTCAGTACAAACTGGAACACATTGCACGCAACAACATAGGCCTACTATGATAGCAACGATCCCAATTAATGGTGTCAGTAATTTCCATCCCCATGATTTCACGATATCCAGCAACCAACCCCATATGCTGTCAGCATCCCAGCCTTCTCTAACATCTGTGGCCAATTCTCTAAGAGCTTTGATATGCTTCTCTATGGACGTAGAATGATCAGACAGGTTAAAGCAACACATTCCCTCGAAATGCTCACACCCATGGTTGTGCTTTAATAGCAGGTAATCTATTGCCGCTCGGTTTTGCAATGCCGCCCTTCGAGTAGCTTCTCCATCCAATAACAACTCCGCGATCGCTCGAGAGGTATGGTTCAGTCCTTTCACCACCAGACAAGCTAACTTCTTCAGGGTTTTATATGTTCCCACAGCCAACCCTGGCACACCCACAACAGACGCAGCCAAACTTATGACGGCAGTGTTAGACAGCAAATGCACCACTGGATCACATGATTCATCTATTATGTGTAAGGGCGGGAGTTCACGTTTTATTCTTATTTGGGTATGTGCTAACGGTAACATTCGGAGACCTAACCTAGTCATGGCGCACGGCCCTCCTGTGATATTTGCCGGAATATAGGAATATGAAACATTTCCACAAGAAAACAACCATCCGATAGGCAACTTAACATGTCTAATATGGCTAGGTGTTACTACAGTCGAGTTACAGACCAGAGTATTGTGCACGTTCGTGCAAGCCGTTTGCGGTCTACCACACAATACTTTCGCATCTCCACGGGGGTTCTCTGCGTGCAATCGTAGCTGCTGACATTTACCAATTATTTTACTATCACAGGTCATTTCATAGCACACATCACCTTCGGTTATGTTGAAGGTCTGAATATGAGTCATATTCTCCCATAACCAATCTATTTCAGGACAGGATCTACAATACTCATAGAGGGACAGATGCTGACTCACATCGTGTATCCTAGCTTCAATATCATTCGTAAGCGTCACAAATATGGAATGCAACACTACCGCAGGAGTTGGGACAGCTACCAAACAGGTACTAACTAAATCAGTAGAACTGGTCATGTCAGATAAACAAAAATTACTGGTGTTCAAAACTTTGGTGGCCAGGTATGTCCATAAATTACCAGTCTGCTGCAGACTAAATTTCGTGTTGGCATCACTAGGCCAATCAGCTGCATTATGGGATCTGACAGATCTATTCTTCCCTATAGGAGGATTTGGTTCTGAGTTCGGCATCAACGTATGGAGTGGAGCTACAGAAGCGTGCTCAATATACCACAATACACAAATTAACGCAATCAAGATTACAAAACTTATGCTAGATACTACTAACTTCTCCTTAGGTGAACATCCATACCTATCCACCACGAGCTTCGGTTTTCTCTCATCATTACTATTAAGTTCAATTAATTCAATATCTTCAGCCATTACGTGTCTATATTTTGCCACCCGCCTGACGACGTCAATCAGCGCAGTTCCGTAGCTTACCTGAGTCCTAGCGCCTAGCAACCCTTGCGGTCAGGCTCCGCTGTACACCTCGGGTCCCTCCCAAAAAGCAGCAATGTCTTTGATAACCGTAAGGGTTTAGGGTGCACGCAAACCCTGGATCTTTGTCCCACGTCTCGTTGTGGCTGGTGTTCATCCCTTGAGGGGACCGTGAGAAAGCCCCTTCGAGCCCCCAGGCCCGTCGTTTTCAGTGAGGCAAACAATAGCTCCAATCCAGCAAAAGTCCTGCTAGAGTCTTTGTCTCATGCTGATACCAAAGTCTTATCGAATGTCCTCACTCCTTGTAACACACTGGTCGCCGTTCGCGCAACGCATAGGGAGGCGGATCAATTTTATCCACAGTGCCGTGCAAGAGATGCGGTCGATCCACAGGGTCCAATTCCTTGACCACCGGGGCACGCTTCACGTGCGTGCTATGAATCCAGTTCGCCCTGCCTTCCACCTTTACTGCTGTCGGAGTGATTAACAAAACCTGATGTGGTCCACGCCATCGGGGTTGCAGTCCATTACGTCGGTCATAAATTTTCACGAAAACCTGCTCTCCAGGCTGCAGGTTATGGCCCGCCCCTCTCAATGGCTCCGGTGCTGCATTTTTCACCTGCTGATGGATAGAACGCAACTTATTAGTCAAATCAACACAGTAATCAACTAATGCAGGTTCAACAAGGTCGGTAACATTTCGAAATTTCGGAGCGGTCCAGACACTTGGAGGCCGCCCCATAACCACTTCAAATGGGCTCAACTTATGGCTTCCCTTAGGTGTGGTACGGATGCTGAGCAGAGCTAGAGGAAGTGCATCGGGCCATTTCAGACCTGTTGTCTCACATGCCTTTGCTAACTTCGTTTTCAGATCCCCATTCACATTCTCCACAAGTCCAGCGGACTTGGGATGGTATACAGTGTGAAACCTTTGGTCGATTCCTAACGCAGTGCACACGTATTTTACCACCTCTCCTGTGAAATGCGGGCCATTGTCAGAGAACAGTCGCCTTGGCACGGTATAAAGCGGCACCCAATGTTTCAATATACATTTAGCAACGCTTTTTGCTGTGTTGTCTCGTAAGGGGTACGCTTCGGTCCAGCCAGAATATCCACATTTCAGGACCAAACAATACTGAAACTTCCCCACTGGCGGTAACTGTATAAAGTCCATGTACACAGTTTCAAGAGGGGCACTAGGTAGCAAGCTGTGCCCAGCAGGGGTGTGTACCCCTTTCCCCTTGTTATGCGCCAAACAGACGGCACATTGTGCAGCCCAATTTCTACAAGCGGCGTCAATGTTCTTATTCAGCCAAGCACCCTCTATCATTGTTTTCATGGCCCCTGCATTCACGTGCGTTAATCCATGAGTTCCTTTTACAATGGTTGGTAGGTATGCATCAGGCAGCACCCACTGACCAGTACTTTTGCTAACCAGCGCTCCTCCCTTGGTTGATATTAGATCCGTATTCTGTGCCCATTTCATCTGTTCTTCCACTGATGCTGTTTTCTGTATCTCGACGACCCCATCCTCCACTGTCAATTCTCCCTGCACTATTAGCTGGACCCCCCCTTGATCATTACATTTCATCTCCCCATGTTCTGCCGCCCAGCGGGCACCTTGGTCTGCCAACGCGTTACCCTCACCAATATAATCAGTGATTTTCTTGTGAGCAGGGCACTTCACAAGTGCTACCTTCTCGGGCAACGTTAACGCATTCAGTACATCATTGACAAGCCGAAAATGTCTGACTTTTCCCCCTTGCGCTGTCATAAACCCTCTTTCCCGCCAGAGCTTTCCGAATCCGAAAGCAATACCGTGAGCGTACGCACTGTCGGTGAAAATATTTACGACTTTCCCTGCACTCAATTTCAGCGCTGCTATTAATGCATGTAACTCAGCTGCCTGTGCTGACAGCTCCGGCACCCTGCCTGTCTCCACGATACTATCTTCTGTACATACGGCGTACCCTGCTACTGGTGTTCCATCTTTCAATTTATAGCAAGACCCATCACAAAACAGTGTGCCCTCTGCTCCTTCCAGTGGTTGATCTCTCAGATCAATCCGCCCCCTGACCTGCTCGTCCGTCTTAATCAGACAGTCATGCTCCTGTTCCCCTTCTGACTTTGGTAACGGCAGCAACGTGGCTGGATTCAGAGTGTTACATCGTTCGAGTGTTACATGAGCTGCGAACAGCAGCAGCTCGTACTGCGTCAATCGTGCTGCAGTTAAATGCTGTGTTTGGGTTCTATTTAGCAACACATCAACGGCATGAGGAACTCGCACTATTAAATCATGACCCAACACAATCCCTGCACTTTGTTTTACAGCACCTGCAGCCGCGGCCACTGCTCGCATACAAGATGGCAGCCCTCTCGCCACGGGATCGAGTGTATTTGAGAAAAATGCACATGGTCTCTGTCTCCCTCCGTATTCTTGAGTCAGCACTGACAGTGCGCACCCATTTTGTTCATGTACGAATAATACAAATGATTTATCATAGTTAGGAGTTCCTAACACTGGGGCGCTACATAACAAGTCCTTCAGCGTTCTTAAACTGATTTTCATTTCCTCTGTGCAGTGAAACAAATTATTATCTTTTTCTCCTTGCAAACAAGCCAATAAGGGTCTCGCTATCGCTGAGAACTCAGGAATCCAATGCCGGCAATACGAAAGTATGCCGAGTACCCTCCTCAACTCCTTGTACGTTTCTGGAGGTGGTATATTCTGTATGAGGGCAACTCTCTCTGGCGATATTGCCCTCCCGTCTTTGCTCAGTACGTATCCCAAATAAGTAACCCTTTCCTGTACGTACTGCATTTTCTTCAATGAGACTTTGTGATTATTTCTGGCTAAGCACTCCAGAACAATTACCGTGGCTTGCCTGCATTCAGCCTCAGTTCCTGCACAAATCAATATATCATCCACGTACTGCACCATATGTGCGCACGGTGGCAACAATATCTCATCTAACTGTTGCTTCAGTACTTGCGAGAAAATAGCTGGGCTCTCCGTATACCCCTGGGGTGTACGGCACATCTGATACCTTTTAAGACCAATCGAAAAACAAAATAAATACCTTGATTCCTTCGCTATAGGCAATGAGAAAAACGCGTTTTTGAGGTCCACAACGCTAAACCATTGTGCACTTGCCGGAATCATGGTCAAGATACTGGTGATATTTGGCACTAGGGGATACCGTGGTTCTACAATCTTATTAATCTGGCGAAGGTCGATTATGAATCGATAAGGCAATACCTCATCTCCCTTTTTGTGCACTGGCAGGATTGGCGAGTTGCAAGGACTGTTTCCAGCTTCCTCTACCACCCCTAACTCAATTAGCTCCTTGATTATTATTATCAGTGCAGCTTCTCCTTCTGCGGAAATGGGGTATTGTTTAGTGCGGGGCAGTCTAATACCTGGTTTTAATTTGACTACAATGGGCTCAATATTCAATTTACCCACATCATTACTTCCCTTAGCCCACAACGATTCAGGTAAATGTTGCAACTCTTCAGGTAATGGTAATTGCATGCACATTCTAGTCAAACCCCCTTTGTCTTCAACTGTCATGTAAACCCCTTTTTCTGAACAGTAAATTGTGGCGTTTAATGCCTTTAGATGATTTAAACCTAACAAATTTTCTGGACATCGATTTGTTAACAACCATTTTTGTGCTGTTTTTACCCCGCACACATCAATCAAAATATTGTCCGATTCAGGGGTGACTATGGGTTCTCCACCAAACCCTACAGATGTCTTACTTCTTCCCGATAGTGGAATCAAGGGCACGGCCCCAATATCCATAGAGCTGCTAGCAGCTCCAGTGTCTATTAGGCATTTTACGGTGGAGTGCTGTCCTATTTTTACGTCGACATATGGTCCAGATTGGTCAATAGGAACAGACACCGCACCCCTGAGTTCACCACGGGTGTTTCATTGCAATGCGGCTGTAGCATCTGAATACATCATTCCCAATGCTTCATACTCATCCACCCCTTGCACATCTCCTCCTCCAACCAACATTTGTGTTGCCTGCGGGCGGGCTCCCGTGAACACATTCCCATTCGGATTGGCAAATCTTCCCCGTCCCTGTGGTGGACCAGCGGCAGTCTGCGGTTCTCGGCCCACTCCCCTCATTCTGTTCTGCACGGCCTTCAATTCCGGACAATCCACCTTCCAATGCCCCTTCTGTTTACAGAATGCGCACTGGTCAATGCCTGGCTTCACATACCCTGATGAGCCCGGTCTCCCCATCGGCTTCCCTCGACCTGCATCTCCTCCTCGCCCAGCCCCTTGCTGTAGCTGTTGCAACAAGACCTTCGTTTTTAACTCATCCTTCGCCTTTTTCTTCCCTTCCACCTCCTGCACTTCTCTTCGTTCATAATATTTAGCCATCTCTAAAATCTGGCGCGGCTCTAGCGACTGCCATGTACTCTCTGCCGCAATCAGGCTTGTTCTAATCTTATCACGGAGACCCTTCACAAAACCTGCTGTGAAATAATGCTTTCCTGCTGGAGTGGTAATATCCTGCCCGCTGTGCGCTTTATATGCAGTTTCAAACCTAAGGAAGTATTCCCCCACACTCTCGGTTGGCCCCTGTGTTATAGCCGTTAGCTTATCCACATTAATGTCTATTTCGGGCACCACCCGTTTTAATGCTTCCAGAATCCTCAAACCATGTGCTTTCTGTTCATCGGTCAGCATCTGAGCCGGGTCCCTTGCCCTGCTGGCAGCTGCTAAATTATCCCAATCCAAGTTATCCTGATTCGCAGCGCGAAACGGTCTCCATATTTCCTGAGGCGTGGTCCCCTGCATTATTATGTCCACATCCTCAAACGTATACATCCCTGTCCTAAATACTGCTGTCAACTCTCTATAATAACCCGCTGGGTCTACCCGCGGGTCAGGAGTTGATCGCGCTATATCCCGCACCTCACTGCGTGTTATGGGCTGATACACAAACATTCGTGTCAGCACCGCTGCAGCCCCATCTGCCGCATCAGGCGGCACTCGCATCTGGGGCTGACATTCTCGGAGAGGCTGCATTTTCAGCACCTCTTCCTGTATCTTGACTAACTTCTGATAATAAGGAAGTAACTTACGCCTCGCGTTCTCATCTGGGTTCATACTTTCCTTTTCCAACATTTCTCTTATTTCCCAAACCTCGTTCCTGCACTCCTTTCCTTTCAGCTCACATGCCTCTTCCCACAACGTACATTTCCGCCTCAACCATCCCGCCTGCACGAACCACGTCTGTGTCCTGAAAGAGTGTTCCCACAGCGGAGCAGTATCACTTGCCTTGTGCTCTTGTTCAGCCAACCCCTTTCCTTCTGCCAACCCTACCTTCATTCGCACCTGCCGCACTCTCTCCTCCTCTATTCGCCACTGTTCCAGTTCATTGTACTCCTTCCACATATGCTCACCCGCTTCTAAGATTTCCTCCATTCGCTCCCACATCTCATCCCGACTGACTGCTTGTTCGAAAGCCTGACTTGCGGTCGTCAGTCGTTGATTACTTATAGTGACCTGCAACCCCTTTCTCCATTCCCCCATAGCTTCTACGTACATATACTTTAAACACCTGAACTCATCCGGCGAAAGATTCCCCATGTCTGTTCTATTCTGAAGTGTTAAATTGGACTCTATTAAGTCCTTTTGTAATTGGCGAATGACCCCTCTCCTCTCAACTGGTATCTTCGCCTTACCTCACGTTTTTGGCCCTACTTCTGGCACTTCAGGTTCTGTCAGTCTCATATGTGGCTTTAAGACTATAGGTTCCACATATGGAGGCGGCGGCTGCGGCTGTCTCCCTGCAGCCCCTTCTTGCCTCCTATTCTGTGGAGGGGCTGTAGGTAATGGTTGATATGCCTGTCCCCGTGCACCCTCTAATAACAACCCGAAGGACGTCCCTTCTTCCCCTTTCTTTCCCTCCTTATTCTGCCCCAAAACCGGGTACATACCTCTATTACCCTTAATCATATCAATGCGCATTTCTTTATTCACCTCCTCATCCTTTTCCTTCTCTTCTAACTGCCTAATCTTCTGCCAATCTCCTCTATGTTTCTTCTTCCTCTCTGCCTTTTCTGCCGCGGCCTGCCGTTTCATAGCTTCCTCCCTCCACATTCGTATTGCATCATACTGCGCTGGTCGTACCTTTTTCTTCATTAATATCAGTTCCAGATTCTGAATGAGTCCCAAATCAAATGAACCCCCAAGTGGCCATTTATCACGAATTTCATTTCCCGTATATTTCACCCAATTGTCTTGAAACAATGTCGCCCCTATCCCATAAGTGGTTAACATGTCATAACACGGGGTCCCCTCCGCAGGCGCCTTGCTCGCCTTTTCATTCTTCCCGGACTTCGCACACTTATTCCCCATACTGCTGCACGTTTCACACACACACACACACACCACTAATTCAAGCTACCAATTCAATACCGGTTTCGACTAATTCAATTCAATGCAAGTTCAATAATGAGCGTCCTCATTCAAGTTCAATCAATCAATCAATGTGCACTTCATTAATTCAACAGTCTTGAAACAGACCCAAGAATTTCACTGCCCCTTTCAGGAACAATACATCAGTTATCATCAATTGGAGCTCTACAAAACAGGCTCAATGATACGTACCGTACAACCGATACTTCCAGCCAGACAGCTTACCTACTGTCATTCAAACAATATTTAAACATGCAATACACTCACCCACCACCCGGAGTCGTGCCTCGAAGAGTTCGTGGACCACAGCCGGGCAGCCTCTGCTCCTCCCTTCCGAGGACCTCCACGGGACGGGGGTAGCGCTTTTGCACAACGGAAGGTGTGATTTCGGTTTCAGGGCCCTGTTACCGTCGCCCCCGTCGGTCCTCCGTCAGGGGAACTCGTGCCCCCCGAAGGGCTGCCACGACTAATGGTCCCTATTCGGGCGCCAAATGCAGATTCGAAATTTAAATGCAATAAGGCACAACTGACTCCGGGTTCAAGTCAATTAAAATGGTTTTAATTCTTATATCACAAAAGTAAAAACTTTCTAGAAAGCTGAGAACAGCCCCCCCACTCTCTCTAGCAAGCGCGAGCGTTCTGATAAGTGTTCGTTCAGCACACCATCTTATGCTCCTTTCAAGGCTACAGATTCAATGGAAACACAGTACTTTTCCAGTTCAACAAGTCCTAGGCTGAAGGCTAAAGGCTCGGCGCCAGCGTGTTCTCACACAGCTGCAGAAAGCATAACATGTTACAATTTAATCGTGTGCCTTCGCAAGAAGCTGATAGCATAGAATACAGAGAACACAGAGGAATGCCGCAATAAGCAGGTTTCACAAGTCAAGGCTGTGCTCAGACACTGGGCTTTGCTGAAGCAAAATACATTGGTTACTTCGGGCTTTATTTATTTAATTACAGTGTACTGCAGAACGAGGGTTCAAAATGGTGGCACTATGGTTCATTAATTTTACGAATCTGCATTCCACCCCTTTGCTTCAGCAAAGGCCAGTGGGTATATTTTGGAATACACGGCATAAATTAATTGGCACCTTTACATTGAATCTGTCCCGTAATTGTACAGTCCATACAATTCTTGCACAGTTTGTTGCATCATAATACGTGTTTCAACTCCAGCTCTTTTCCTTAGTGCTCGGGATGCAAGAGTGGCAACTACTTCAGTACAAACTGGAATACATTGCGCGCAACAGCATAACCCAATTATAACACTGAATATTCCCAAAAGTGGTGTCAACAATTTCCATCCCCATGTCTTGATGATTTCCAATAACCAATCCCACATGCTATCAACATCCCATCCTTTTTTAATATTGTTTGCCAATTCTTTGAGAGTTTTGATGTGTTTCTCTATGGATGTAGAATGGTCAGATAGGTTAAAACAACACATACCTATGAAATGCTCGCATCCATGATTGTGCTTCAGAAGCAAGTAATCTATTGCCGCACGGTTCTGCAATGCGGCCCTTCGGGTGGCTTTACCATCCAACAACAATTCAGCGATGGCCTGGGAAGTATGGTTCAATCCCTTTTCTACTAAACATGCTAGCTTCTTCAAGGTTTTATAAGTTCCCGCAGCCAGTCCTGGAATACCCACAAGAGACGCAGCCAAACTGATTACAGCAGTGTTAGACAACAAGTGCACCACCGGATCACATGACTCATCTAGTATGTTCAAGAGCGGGAGTTCACGTTTTATTCTTGTCTGGGTATGTGCTAACGGTAACATCCGCAGACCGAATCTAGTCATGGCACACGGCCCTCCTGTGATATTTGCCGGAATGTAAGAATATGAGATATTTCCACAAGAAAACAACCATCCGATGGGCAATTTTACATGTCTAATATGGCTCGGTGTCACTACAGTCGAGTTACAAACCAGAGTATTGTGCACACTCGTGCAAGCCGTTTGCGGTCTATTGCACAATACCTTTGCATCTCCACGGGGGTTCTCTGCGTGCAATCGCAGCTGCTGACATTTACCAATTATTCTACTA
>JASBQP010619981.1:0-11418 GCA_030265095.1 Desmognathus fuscus
GTTCACTTTAAGAACGTTCTTTAGTGCGCTTCTATACACTCTTTTTACTGATACGTCCGGGTGTCCCCTCCAACTGTCGGACTATTAGTGGAACGGGTATCAGTGGTGTATACAAACATTAGGTATTCGATATTGGCTACACAAGAAATAAGCAATAACGACTGCCGAGAGATTTTTGTAGGAAAATAATTGTGCTCTTATTACGGCACTCTTTATTAGATAATACAAAACCACACCAGAATGTAAGACTATAAAAATAGCAGTAAAAACATCAGTAATTATCCTCAGATATATACATTTGTGATGGGGAGAATATTTACATGGGATAATTATATAGCTTGTATTCCTAGTATGGGGTAATATAAAGATGGTTGGTTATATGGTTGGACTATCACTAGCTTAGTGAAGAAGAATTGTGCTTGCTCTTATGTATGGATATGTTGTGAAGATGGTGTCTCGTTTATACCAGATCTCACCTAAGGTTGCGGTAGAGGTGTTCTGATGGAGCGCACACTCACAGCGCTCTTGGTCACTCGCAGGGAGCGAGTGTTAGCTGGGCGGGGCCTTTCTGCTGGGCTGCGTCTGCGTGGTTCAGCTGGGCTCACCGACCGCGTTGGACAGGCTACTCTTCCTTCCTCTTTCTCGGACCGGGACCTGCTGCCTGGGTTTTCAGGATGCTAAACTAAGGCGCTCACAGCCGTGAGGACCACCTGTCTTCTTTCTTGGTTTTCAGGATTCTCGTCAGGGCCTGGCTCTTGGCTCTGCCTGACGTCAGCCCTACGGGAGTATGGGCTGTTTCTTCTTCCTTCTCTGGCCACACGAACAGGCAGGACAGCAACCTCTCAGGTCAGGAAAGTTGTGTGTCCTTTCTCCTCGTGGTCACTGTATTATTATACAGTTAGCCAGTCGTTTGCAACATTTGTGTGGCAAAGCAATGTCCGGCTCTGAATGGAAAACTTGCACTTTCCTTCCCGCAGGAAAGTCCGTGCTCAGCAGCTAAACTTCCTTGTTTATCCGGTGTTGGTGTGACTCGCGCTGTGATTGGTCAGTGCATCCCCGCCTTCTTTGTTCTCGGCTCCCTTCGGAAGCTAGAAGGTCGGACGTGAGGAAGCTATCAGTAACAATTTTGTGTGCCCGATTGTTTGGCAATACAATCTAGGATTCATTCTTACTGTGGTTCTTTTCTGCATGAATGCCGAGTTAGCAATTTATAGTTAGTTCTAGTATCAGCTTGCAGCGCTTGGCAGCTTCCCATTTGGCTCGCGCGGGCATTAGTTTTGCAGTGCATTCATGACAGAAATACTGACAGTAATATGAATTTTCAAACATGGCGTTTGTATTGCTGGTATAGCTCCATGGTGTATCCTACATTTCCCCCCTTTTGGCAGCTCGTTTGTAGAACTAATGAGAAGCCAAACAGATCATAGGATACAACCGAAAAAAAAATCCGTAGAAAATTTTTTAGTAGCAATTTGTAGAGAGAAAAATTTCGGAAGAATTCAAAAATTCGTAAAAATTCTTGTTTTTCGCCTTCGTCCCCCCTTTTGATATGTGTATATGACAAACATATCAAACAATGGCGAAATTATTGAAACTTCTCCGCTTGGTTGGGTATCTTAATATCTGTACACTGTTGATGAACGTCACCGCTGTTACTATGACCATCCAAATTGCTAATATTAACATCCCCCCTAGTACTATGTAAGGTGTCATATAGGGTGTCATCATGTTCGAATTAGATAACATATCCTTATCTTTTTGAGAAAATTTATGTTCCGCTATTGAAATATCGTTCTCTTTAATTAATAATTGAACTGAATGGGACTTTTTCTGGTCTAGTATCATATCTAAGTCAGCGTCTGTTGGGATAGTGATTGTTTTGAATGTGTTCACCATCTCCATTGTTGCTTCCGCTACTTCATTAGACACGTAAAACAATGTTTCTTCTCCAATTGTCAGAATAACATCTTTGGGCACAATTACAGTAAATGTTGGGTGGGGTATTGGTTTGGTGACGAATGTGCCATGTTTAGTGTATGTAACTGTTAAATTCGGTGCGTTCGTACTGATGAGCCATTTATTATTTATTAAGACGGCCTCAGTTGTTATTTCAGTTGTGCGTGTTATTGTGACATCACAAAGTGTTGTGTTCATTGTCATTTCTTCTAGAGCACATAGTTTCCCTTCATTGTCTGGGATGAATGGTTTTCCGGGGCATAAATAATTGACATCTTTAAATACCTGACAATTTTGTAATTTAGGAATTAAATATGTATCATTATTGTTCTGGTATGCAACTATATCTGGTGTATTGATTTTTGTTTTTGTGTTTCCATTCCAAGTGCCTACATTTAAAATCTTCTTTAACTGATATGTTCGATCTGGTCTTACTACTGGAATATTTAACAAAAATGATACATGTAAAAGCTCTTTATCAATATACATTAAGATTGCAGAACCAGTCTCACAAGCTATTCTCATTTGTGTTTGTTCAAATGTGGAACCATGTATAGTAGAGAGTGCATTTTGTATCAATTGATCATTTACCAAGTACAATGGTATCACTGCTCTCCTCAAATCGTTCATAGTAAGCTCCAGCTGTCTAAGGTAAGTTTGTGTGATAAAAATGACTGGATCTATCACTTTATAAAACAGATTTCTGGACATTGTCTCTTTTTCAATCATCCTCATTGAGTCATCAATCCTCTCATTCTGGGTTTCGGTTACGACTATAGTGTCTCTGACGATCTGTACCAGCTCTTTAGTTCTGTCTCGTTGGGTCATCAGACTTTCCCGGATGTCCTTTATCGTGTCTTGCAGCTCGTTATTTTTCTTCTGCACTTCCTTTACCGACACGCTGTTGGCTACGTTCATAGTAGTGCCTACAACAGTACCAATAATTGTCAAAAGTGCCATAACCCCCATTACTGCTCCTGCTATAGCTCTTTTTCCACGAACCCTGTCTTGCTTTTGAGGCCGTACGATTGTTCTTTCGGTTTGTGATAAAATGTCTCTCATGACCTCCTTTGTCCTCTCCAAATGACTGTGGTACCAATTCTTAACAGTATCATCTGTAATATCGGCAACTTTAACATATTTCTCAATGATTGTTTCTATATCTAACTGTATAAATACCAATTGATTAATCACCTTATGATCAATTATAAGGAACCCTGGGGTCTCCTGCGTAACGATCCCGTTACGAGGACCACGGGCCATTTTAATAGGAGTCCTTTGTGCTTGGTACATGTGGCTCGATAGGATACACACACATAGTATCCACGCCTGGAATCTCCGGGAATGATCACGTCGTGTTGGGGAAGAAGTCTGATGACCGTCAATCGCATGGGTTGTCCGCACAGGCATCGCACTGTCATAAAGTATATTAGGATTTCTAAGGTTGCAAAGAAAAACAACATGGGTTAATATAACATCATGGCATTCTTCCAATTCCCTGATTTATTGTCCTGTTTCGATTTGCTTTAATTTTGATTGTGGATGCGCTATTTTGATCTGATTTCTGTGGACCCAACGCTCCTCTTTCTCAGGATGTTTGGGGTCTTTTATCTTGTATACTACTGGTGATATTTTTTCCACTACCTCCAAGGGACCTTTCCACATAGGTAAAAATTTAGAGTGTTTTGCTTTGTTCTTTAGATAGTTATAATAATATATTCTATCACCAACTTCATACTCCGTTTTGTCAGTTTTGAGATTGTAATATGTGTGACTAGCATCCACTGCTTTTTCCAAATTCTTTTGTGCATGCGCAAATGCATGTTGTAAATGCTTTCTCAAGTTGACTACATATTCATGTGTGGATATTGCACCTACCAACACCTGTTCATTGGTTTTATAAAGTAAGTGTATTGGGACGACCATCCTTCTACCTGTTACCAATTCAAAAGGACTAAATCCCGTGACTGATGATGGTGTGGCTCGTATGGCCATCAACACCAGCGGTAACTTCAAATCCCAATCTTTTCCACTTTCATTTACATATTTTTTCAGAATGTTGACAATTGTCTGGTTAGCCCTTTCCACAGTACCACTACTAGCTGGGTGATATGCTATATGTAATTGTCGTTTCACTCCTAATATCTCCCATAATTTAGTCATTACCTCAGCTGTGAACGCCGAGCCTTTATCACTAGAAATTCGCTCTGGTAAGCCCTGACGACAAAATATGTGATTTATTAGCAGTAATGCTGCAGTCTCTGCTTTACAATTTGGAGCTGGTATACACTCGACCCATTTGGTAAACAAACAAATCACTGTGAGCATATATTGGTTTCCTCTATTGGATTTTACTACTGGTCCAATGAAATCTATCTGTACATCTGACCATGGAAATGTTATACCTCTTTTCCTTAATGGTGCTCTATGGGTAGGTGAATTAGGATAGAATTGAGCACACCTCAGACATCCATTACAATAAATCTCTATGTCCTGGGTCATGTGCGGCCAGTAGGCTATTTCTTTTAGAATGGTATTAGTAATTTTTGGGCTTCTATGTCCTGATGTAATCTCATCATGGGCATGTTCCATCATAATGCCTCTAAATACTACAGGTACCACCCATCTCATTGGCGCATTTTCACTTATTTTCACCAATAACTTTTCATGCATCTTAAAACTGGCTCGATATTTATAAAGTACTTTCAGTTCTTCATTGCTTTCTAAATCTGTTTGACTAATAACGTTGGTTTGGGGATCTTCAATAAATTTATAGAATTTACCAATGGCTTTATCTTCTCTCTGTGCTGTTATTAAATCTGAATCAGGACCTTGTGGTGACCATGTGACTACTTCCTTTTGCCCTTGAGATCTAGTAATGGCTTCGCATTTTATTTCAGTAGTATTTCTTAACAATAATTCAATGTCTAACATTTCACCTTTAATAGCACCTTCCTGAGCCATCTGATCAGCAACATCATTACCATTTTTCTCAAAACCTGGTGTCTTGGAGTGGCCTTTGGTCTTGTGCCAGTATACCACCAAATTATTTTCAATTACCATGTCATCAATGGCTTTAATCATGCTAGCATGCTTTAAAATTTTTCCATTTACACACTTCATTCCTCGTGCTTTCCATCCTGGCAAATATTCTACGAATGCATTTCTCACGTATATAGAATCAGTAATCAGCACCATCTCTTTCAATCCACATTCACACGCAGTGTTTATTGCTAAGTATACAGCAGCCAGTTCTGCCACTTGACTACTCTGGGATCCCAGTCTACGACATTGGGGCGTTCTTGGATAATCTTTCACCCATACATTACCTACTCCAGCTATGCGCTTTCCTTCTTCATCTTTAAATGAACATCCATCCACAAATACACATGGAAGGTTTTTATGTTTTTCTTCTTCAAATATTTTATGTGGAGAATCCTGGAATGGTTCCATGTCACTCACTTCAAAATTCTCCCCCAAGCACTCCTCAGCATCACATTCATGTAGTTCCGCTAATCCTTGAGCAACTACATTCTTTTTATTCTTTTTATAACTAATTTCAATAGGTAAGCTTTGTAGTGACATCATCCAGCTGGTAATACGTGACCCTGTGACGTTTCCTTCTCTTATTTTATTGCTATTTAAGAATTGTAAAGATTGGTGTGCTGTCTCCAAAACAATTTTACTTCCATAAATAAAGGGTTTAAAATGTTGCACTGCCCACACAGCAGCAAATAGTGCTTTTTCACATTCGTTAAACCTTATTTCAATTTCTGATAACGTCTTACTGGCATAGGCTATTACCTTTGGCTTGTCGTCTTCTTTTTGATATAAGACGGCTGATAAGCAACGATCAGTGTGTCCTACTTCTAGGAAAAATTCTTTATCTTTTCTGGGATATGCCAAACATGGTGCATTTATCAACTTCTCCTTTAGAATTCTTACTGCATTTCGATGCTCTTCATCCCATTCCCATTTGCTGTCCTTTTTCAGTAATTTCAATAAAGGTTGTACAATTTCTGAATAATTTTCAATAAATTTTCTACTATAATTAGCTAAACCTAGTATACTTCTAACATCCTTGATGTACTTGGGCTCTTTTAATTTCAATATAGCTTCAATTTTCTTCTTTTGTATGTTGACTCCTTCAGGAGTTACTTCGTGTCCTAAAAAGTTGACCCGAGTCCGACACCACTGTGCCTTTTGCAGTGACACCTTGGCACCTGCTTCTTTTAACTGCGTTAGTACGTGTTTAATCTCATTTAGGTGTGTTTGAAAATCCTCACTTTTAATGAGCACATCATCTACATAGGTTATTGTACCTCGTTCAGGTGCATCAGGCAGTCCCTTTGTAATGAATATATTGAACTCGCTTCCGCTGTTCAGGTACCCGAACGGGGCACGTTGCCAACAGTACGATTTCCCTTCAAACGTGAATGCGAGCTTATACTGATCCTCCTGAGCCACTGGCACTATCCAATAGCCGCTAGTTAAGTCAAGTGCAGTGTAAATTTTAGCGCCTTGTATTCGTACTAGCTCTTGATCAATATACGGTACTGGCCATCTTGATTGGTGTACCCTCTTGTTTAACTCGCGGAGGTCCGCGCAGAGCCTCCAACTCCCGTTCGCTTTCAAAACAGCCAAAATCGGGGTGTTAAACGAGCTATGCACTTTTCTGATGATCTTCCTTTCTTCTAAGTTTCTAATTATCTCTGACAAATCTTCTATGGACGCCATAGGCAGCCTGTATTGTCTTTTGAATACAGGAGGTAAGTTTGGATCAGTTGGGATTTTCATAACGTGCAAATGCGTACCCCCACAGTCGTATGAATCCCTTGCGAATACTTCCTGATGTTCAATAAACATTTTTCTTAATTCGGCTTTTTCAGCTTCATTAGCACAGCCGTCGGCCTTGTTGATTTGTTCTTCAATTAATTTAGTGAACCCTGGAAACACCTCGGGTACTGCCAGTTCATATTGTTCCTCTAATTGTTGTGTTAAATCTTTTGTGGTTGCCGCGCAACAATCTGTTTCCTCTTTATCTTCTATAGAGAACACTATTGTGTCTCCTTCTTGTTTATACTGTACATTAATCTCTGGCGATGGAAGTTCTGGGTATATTGATTGGATTTGGAACATTCCCTCAGGCCACGACCATATAGAATCTTTAACTAAAGATGATTCCTCATCTATCATTTCCTCAGTGGCCCCTAATATGGTATTAACCAAATCGGTGCTATGATACGTATCTGATACGGCATCGCCTATTTTTACACCTTTGGGTATGTAAATGTCGTCATCACTCTGATTGTCTATTAATATTTTACATGTATTATTTTGTAGATTAACCATGGTCGTATATTTTGACCTTAGCCCTTTTTCCTGCCAATACTGATTGACGTTTACATATACATCCAATGACCCTGCACACTTTTGACCCTCTTTTGGTTTAAGGACTACAGTTCCCTGTCGCATATGTCCGGTAATTTCTACTTCTCTTGCAACAATCATTTCTACTGCATAAGGCAAGATTTGTTCACTTTGAATTGCAGCAGCGACATCATTAAAATCCATAGGATTTCCTCCTAATCGTGACCAGAGCTTTCCATTAATGATGTCAATGAATGCTACCAAACGATGTAAGACATCATTAGCAATACATATATCAATGTCTGTGTCTATGATTTTCATATTGTGACGTAATTTCTTTTCCCCGATGACTATTTCTATCATGGAGTAATCTTGATCACATTCTCCTGAATTTCCCTTTCCAATCTTCATTTCTATAGGATTACCCCAATCCTGTAATTGTTTTACGAGATTACGACTAACAAAAGACCTCTCACGGGTAATGTCCAATTTAGCCTGAACAGCGTTGGACTCTCCTGCAACTTGTATAGGAAAATACCAATCACTACCTTTTTTTTCCATAGCTGCTAGGACCTGTATCGGCGTAAAAGGTTCTGTTTTGTCTTTCTCTTTTTTCTTTATAGCTGCAATGAATTTTAGACAATCATCCTCAATCAAGGAATCCCATTTTCGGCTTGCATCTAACAATACAGTAGATTGCAGCGACGCAGATTCGTTCTGTCTCTGTACTTTTTGATTTCTTTTGGTGATGACTGTAACTTCTGGGTTCTGTGAATTTCTAAAATATATTTCAACTTCATCAGTATGCCTTTCAATTACGTGTACTCTCCCATGATTTTTACCTTTCCCCGGTGTCTTTTTAAGAGGAATTGGTCGTTTAACTTGTGCCCACAGAATTCCGTTAAAGTAATCTATGAGGGGTGACAATCGACTTAACAAATCGCCTCCTAGCAATACATCTATGGAGTCTATGTCTACCACTATCATCGGATGAGACATACTATGTTTTCCAATTTTAATCTCAATTTCAGCCATTCCTACAATTGGCACATTTTCACCATTTACGTTGTGCAAATTCCCCACTGAAGTGATCATTCGTGTAATTTCCTCCTCTGTTTTCTCTCGATTAATGAAACCAAATATCTTTTTAGAAATCAAGGTGGCTTCAGAACCTGAATCGATTAATGCCTCAACATTCCAGCGATCTTGTAACATCACTGGTGCATAATATCGATCTTTCTCCTCCCTTAATTCACATACAAAATGAGAGTTTTTGATCATTTCCCTTTTCATTACAGTAATCACCTTTTCCTGTATTTTATTTGGCCTCTTTTTCATGGGCTCGTTTTCTAAGGTCTCAGTTTTATTACTTTCTTCTTGGACTGCGCATATTTGGGTTACTTGGTTAGTTTCTACAACTATTGGACTTTTCATTTTTTCCTCGATTTTCTCTTTTTGTATTATTTCTGTCTCATATTTAGGACTTGGATACAGTACATATCTACCGTCACGTACATACCCATTTTTCTTTATCAATCCCTCGGGGAGTCATTGTCCATCATGGTTAACTTCATTGTTGCCTGTATCATTTGCGCTGACCGCGTGCACTCGTGGGTTAATTCCAACGTTCTGCGAAATCAATTTTTGGACATTTTGGCTAAGATCTTTTAGCTGATCTTCTAACATATTCAGTCTATTAGGCCTAGGCGGGAAACGATCACGTTCTCCCCACCTTTGGTATCTGTTTTGGTCATTATAAAAATTTCTCTGTCCCTGCCAGCCTTGATTATTGCGGGGATTATACCTATAATTTTGTCCCTCATTTGTTTGCCTATAATCTCGCTGTCTGTAACCCTGATTTCTCGTTCTATCCTGATCATTGCTCCTGACATTTTCGTTCCTTTCATTTTCATTATTGGTACTTTCCCTTTTCTCCTGATATGTACGCTGCTCTCCCACGTTTTCTTTGGGCTGATATACAAAATTTGGAATAGGTTTATTACCTCGATACCTTGGGCTGATCGTACCCTTCTTTTCGGTCTCCATATTTTTCACTCCTTCTTTTTCACCTGCGTTTCTTCTAAACTCCTCCCCCCTGGGTTTTTGTGGGTTCGGGTTATTTCCAGATTCAAATGGCAATTCCTTTTCTTTCGCCACTTCACATATTTTGCTGGGCTTACCTTTGTCTTTATTCTCATTTGTCTCTTCCGACCTACTTACATCAAAAATACTTTTGGCCTGTTTATATACCCATTCTATTGGTCTTTCTTCGTTGTAGTCTCTGGCTAACTGGGTTCGAATGTGTCTCGGGAGCCCATAGAAATAGGCGTTCTTAAATTGGGGAGACTCTACGTTTACCTCTTTGTGTACCTGCGCAAAAGCATTTTTAAGCTGTTGTAAGTAATCCCGTGGATGTTGGTTACCTTCACATTTCAAATTTAAGGCATACCGTAGTGCCTCATGTGAATTTCGGTGTGGAGAAAAATGCCTGATAACTTCACTTCGGTACTCAGCCCAACTCTTAATTTCTTTGTTATCAATACCCATAAAGAAAGATTGGGAATCAGCTGCAAAGGTCCATGATAAGTACGTTCGCAGCTCTGCATCGCTACTCATGTTAAGTGTCGACATAAGTCGTTGGTACAACGCCAAATGATCTTGTATGGATGCAGTTTTATTATTCTTGGAATACACCGGTAACATACTGCGGATAGTTTTTATCGATTTTGCGTTACCATTCGATAGTGAGGGGTTTACACTCTCATTTCTTTTATCGGGCTGCCTTTTATCCTGCCTTTTCTTCCTCCTTTTTATCTCGGTCCATTCGGACTCAGACTCACTTTCACTAGGATTGGTACGCGATGGTGAGGTGCCTCGGTTTCTATACCTATGATCGTACTTAACACCTCGTCCATCTCCTGCCTCATTCTCACTAGAGATGATATCGCCCTCACCGTGGTAGGCGTAACATTTATCGTTTAACGTATCAATATCGATCACAGAGGATTTACGACTGATTTCCCTATGGGTATCGCCATACGCTCGTTCTTGTAAGTTTTTAAGCTCTTCGTGGTCGAATTCAGCCTGTCTCTTTAAGAAGTGTACCTCTTTTTCTAGTCGCCCAATTTTGACCTCTCGGTCCTCAATAGTGGCCTTCAAATCTTTAATATTATCACCGGCTCCCCGGTATCGGTCTTTTGCTTCAACTAAATCAACTTTTAAAATATTTAGTTCTTGCCCCATTTTGATTTTCTCATGTTCAATACGAGCAATCCTATCCTTACATTCACCATCGCATCCGGAGTATCCGTGCCTCCGATTCTTTTTCCGTGAGTTTTCTAGATCATTTATTTTCTGCTGATAATCGTCACTACGCCTACGTTGCTCATGTATCTGGGTTTGTAACTCATATATAGAGTTAATGTGACTGTTTTCGACTGTCTTCATTTCATTTATTTTCTCATGACAACTTTTTAATTCCTGTTTGGCATAATCTATTTCCTCTTGTAACTGCTGTATTTTCAAATTATCACTCTCTTCCCCATCAGTCTTTTCATTCTCACCATGCACAGTTTCTAAACTTGCATACTTTCGTTGAGCTTGCATCCACTTTTGATCAATTTCATTTTTCTCTGTAAGAGCAGCCAACAATTCTTCTTCCACACTAGTGAGCTTTTCGCTTAAAATCGTGAATTCTTGTTTCAAAATTCGATTCTGATCATGTAACATTCTATGAGCAAACCATAGTTTGCTGGCCAGATTACATATAGTTTTCGTTTTTTCTTTCTTATCCTTTTTAACGTATAATTCCAGCATTGCTTGTGCAATACATCCTTGCTTATCTAGCGTGTCATCGCGAATTTTACCAACTTCTTCTAATTGTTGGTTAATCCAATCATTTAAATCAACCATCTTTGACCCCGAGTATGCAAATAAATCGGATACAGTTGTACCCATAAGTTCTTCGAAAGGTAATGCTTTGGTAGCCATTTTACTTGTATAAAAAATACCCTTTGTTCACTTTAAGAACGTTCTTTAGTGCGCTTCTATACACTCTTTTTACTGATACGTCCGGGTGTCCCCTCCAACTGT
>JASBQP010631039.1:0-11402 GCA_030265095.1 Desmognathus fuscus
TTTAGCACGTGTTTTATTTCATCCAAATGCTTTTGAAACGTGTCACTTTTAATTAACACGTCATCAATGTAGGTTAATGTACCTCGTTCAGGAGCATCGGGTAGAGCTTTTGTAATAAAGATATTAAATTCGCTCCCACTGTTGATGAACCCGAACGGGGAACGTTGCCAACAATAGGATTTATCTTTGAACGTGAAAGCGAGCTTGTACTGATCTTCCTCGGCCACGGGCACTATCCAGTACCCGCTGGTCAGGTCCAATGCAGTAAAAATTTTAGCCCCTTTCATTTGTGCTAAACCTTGATCGATATAAGGTATCGGCCAACGAGATTGGTGCACCCTCTTGTTAATTTCGCGGAGGTCAGCGCAAAGACGCCAACTATTGTCCGGTTTAAGAACGGCTAAAATCGGGGTGTTATATGAGCTGTGAACCTTTCTTATTATTTTCCTTTCTTCCAGATTCTTTATGATCACCGCCAGGTCCTCGATAGAGGCCATGGGTAACCTGTATTGCCTCTGAAATATGGGTGGAAGGCTTGGATCAGTGGGAATTTTCATAACATGTAAATGAGTACCCCCACAATCATACGAATCTCTGGAAAACACCTCCTGATGTTCGAGGAACATCTGTCTTAATGCCTTTCTTTCAGCATCGGTGTTGCAGCCGTCAGCTTTCGCTATTTGATCCTCCACTAATTTCGTGAACCCGGGAAATATCTCGGGTGCAGCCAATTCGTATTGCTCCTCTAATTGGGCAGTTAAATCTTTCGTAGTGGCGTGACAGCGGTATTCGGTGTCAGATTCATTGACTGAAAACACGATACTGTCACCCTCTTGTTTGTGTTGTACACAGACCTCCTCGGAGGGTAGTTCAGGATACAGGGAGTGGATGTTAAACCACCCCCCCGGGCGGGAGTATACACTTTCCGATATGAGTTGTGACTCCCCGTCGATCATATCCCTTGTAGCGCCTAGTATGGTGTTAGTTAGGTCGACACTGAAATGCGTGTCGTAAACCGCTAAACCTATCACGGTGCCCTTGGGGATTGTTATTGTGTCTTCGCATGCATTGTCAACAAGTATTTTGCAATGGCCGTTTTGTAAGTTCACCAATGCAGTATATTTGGAGGATATGCCTTGTGCCCTCCAGCTCTCACTAACACTGATGTATGCCTCTTTAGGATCGGGGCCTCGCTGCCCCCCTTTTACCTGTATGCCCAAGGTAGCCTGCTGTGTGTACCCCGGTATTTTGAAGCTTCCAGTGGTAACCATTTCTGTGGCATACGGCATGATTTGGTCACTTTGCGTTGCCAGTGTGATGTCGTCAAAATCCATAGGATGCCCCCCTAATCGGGACCATAGTTCCCCATTAATCACATCCACAAAAGCAACTATGCGATGTAAAATATCATTGGTAATGCATACGTCATCAGTACTTTCGGAGACAACTTGCATGTTATGTCTTAATTTCTTCCCTCCAATATTAATTTCCATCATGGTTCGACCTATAATAGAGTTCCCCGTCATTGTGTTACAGGGGTTTTCTCCATAAGGGGTTATAATTACCATGTTACCTCGATCACGTAAATTTTGTATCATTCTTTCACTAACATAAGACCTTTCTAACGTTAGGTTCAGTTTAGCCCTCACAGGAGTGGTTTCTCCTGCAATGTGGACAGAGAATGACCAGTCATTTTCATTCTTTTCCATGGGCACCAATACTTTTATGGGGGTAAAGGCGCTCATTTTGGTTTTGGGTCGTCCCAGGGTTTCAGTAGAGAACCTGAGACAGTCCTCTTCAATCTGGGATTCCCATTTTCGGTTGGAATCCAGCAGTACTGTCGACTGCCGGTGGCCCTGTTTATTTTGTTGGTTAGAATTTTTAGTGATCACAGTGACCTCGGGGTCCTGTGAATTCCTAAAATGTATCTCAACCGAGTCTGTTCGACGTTCAATCACGTGGACTCGTGTATCTTTATTTTTATCGGCTTCGACTTTTCGGACGGGGATGGGGTGCTTCACCTGAGCCCACAATACCCCGTTAAAGTAGTCGATGAGAGGTGACAAACGGCTAAGTAAGTCGCCGCCCAGGAGTACATCGATTGAGTTTAGGTCAACAACCATCATGGGATGTTTCATACAGTGTTTTCCGATTTGGATATCGATCTCACCCATGCCCAGCACGGGGACATCCTCGCCGCTAACACTGTGTAAAGTCCCTACGGGTGTGATCAGTTTTGAAATTTCCTCGTCTGTTTTCCCTTGGTTAATGAACCAAAAGATTTTCTTTGAGATGAGTGTAGCCTCGGACCCAGAGTCCAATAATGCTTCCACCTTCCATCTCTCTTTTAAAGTAACTTGCGCATAGTGTCGATCATTTTCCTCACGTAATTCACACACGAAGTGTGAATTTTTGATCATTTCTTTTTTCATTACATTGATCACTTTCTGTTTAATTTTCTGGGGTTTGGACAAGGCGGGTTTTTCTACGCTGTCTTTCCCTATGGCAGCACAAGCCTGCGCCGTCCCCCCATGCACCTCCCTTTCCTTGGGGGCGTTCACTTTTTCAGTTTCATTCTTAGCTACGAGTGAAACTGAATCGGTCTCTACGCACTGTGAATGTCGAAAATATCGCCCGTTTCTGATTTGTCCAATCGGCCCCGTTGACACCTCGTCGAGTCATTGGCCCGGGCGAGTAGTGTCACGGTTGTTTGGCTCGCTAGTACTCACCGCATTCACTCGGGGGCTAGGTCCCGAGTCTTTGGTGATCATTTTCTTGCAATGCTGGGTTAAATCATTAAGCTGCTCCTCAAGAGCATTCAGGCGATTGGGCTGTCGTGGAGAGCGGGGACGCTCATCCCACTGCTGATATCGTTCCCGATTATCAGAGTAGGGTCGCGGTTCCTGCCATTCACGGTAGTCACGATTATCACGCCTGTTTGACCGATACTCTGGCCGGTCATACCCCCCTTGCCGATAGGCGTCCGGGGCATTCCCGTCCCTACCCTGAGGACGGTACGGCTCCCTTTCACTTCTCTCATTCTCCCGGGGCTTCTCCCTATCTCCACTCGTGCGTGTGTCACCTTGATTTTCCTTTGGACGGTAAACATAACCAGGTATAGGATTATTCCCCTTGTACCGAGGGCTGATCACCTCCTGTACCTCGGGTTCCTTCGCGGGCCCCTCGGGCAGGGCTCTCCGCTCAGGCCCCTTTTTCCATTCTTTCTCTTTCTGCACGGGGCGCGGTTTGTTACCGCCCGCCTCGAAAGGTAGCTCCTTCTCTTTAGCAAGTTCACAAACTTTGCTAGGCTTTTGTTTGTCTTTCGGCTCAGTATTCTCTTCTGTTCGGCTAACGTCGTATATGCTTTTGGCTTGCTTATAAATCCAATCGATAGATCGATTTTCATTATAATCGCGCGCGAGCTGGGTGCGAATATGCTTTGGCAATCCATAGAAATAAGCGTCCTTAAACTGCTTGGTCTCTGTGTTTACCTCCTTCTGCACTTGTGCAAACGCATTTTTTAACAGTTGCAGATAATCCCTAGGGTGTTGGTTAGACTCGCACTTCAGATTCAGGGCGTGGCGCAGCGCCTCATGAGCATTTCGGTGCGGGGAGAAATGCTTAATCACCTCGCATCGAAACTCGGCCCAAGTTTCATAATCTTTGCTATCAACACTCATGAAAAAGGACTGAGAGTCTGCCGCGAAAGTCCACGAGAGATAGGTCCTCAGTTCTATATCACTATCCATATCCAGGGTTTCCATGAGCCGCTGGTATAAAGACAAGTGCTCTAGAATTGAGCCCGTTTTATCACTCTTGGAAAAAGACGGCAGCATTCCCCGTAAAGTTTTTATTGATTTCGCGCTAGCGTGGGGCAATGCCTCCTCCCCTGTTTTATCATGATGGCGCCGTTCCTTCTTTTTATTCTTGTATTTTTGCCTTTGCTTTTCGGTCCCTTCTGGGTCCGATTCGTCATCACTAGATGGATTATATTGGGGAAAGGTACGCTTTCTCTGATCGTCCGCGTGACCTTCTTTTCGGGATTTTTTATATGTTTTCTCCCTTTGGCACGACCCCGCACTATCAGATAGTTCTGCCGGATCGGACTCTGTCCGTGTTTTACCAATCTCTGGAGCCGAGGGGCGGTTACTAGTATCCTTGCGGTTCCCTGTTTTATTTAGCCTGATTCGCAATACGGTTATCTCTTCTTGGCTCTCACTGACTCGCCTCACTAATAAATCATTTTCTTGTTCTAGGCGGGAGATCCTACTCTCCCGTTGTTCAATACTTATTTCCCTGTCGTGGACCGCGTCATTGGCGTCCCAATAACGGTCCCTTTCTTCTTTTAGTTTTTCGCTAAGTAACCCTATTTCCTCATCGGCTCTTCTGATGTGGGTTTCTAGCTGTCTGATTCTATCCTTACAGGACCCATCGCAGTCTGAGGGATTTCGGGGCGTCCCTCTCCTCAGTGAGGCTTCCAGGTCCTGTATTCTTTGTTGATCATTGTCCCGGCGCCTTTGATTCTCGCGGGCTTGAGCCTGTTGCTCGTAAAGGGAATTAACCTGTGCTTTGTTTACTTTTCTCAGATTTTCTATTTGATCTTGGCAAATGTTTAAGTCTGTTCTCGTTCGCTCCAGCTCGCTTATGAGCTGGTACCTATTAGCATTCCTGTCGCCTTCATACACGCCCTCGCCACTCCCATTCAGCGCGGACTCCTCATTCTCACGCTCATGCTGTAATTGCAATATTTTCTCAGCAAGCTCATTTTTTTCGGTCAAAACAACCAGCAATTCTTCTTCTACGTCAGCAAGTTTTTCTGCGAGATCAGTAGATCTCTTTTTTATATCTATATTTTGCTCATATACTGACCCGTGGGCGAACCAGAGTCGTCCCGCGAGGCCGCATACAGCTTTTGTCTTTTCTTTCTTTTCCGTTTTGGAAAATACTTCGACCATAGATTGTACTACGTATCCCTGTTTATGGAAAGTGTCAGATGGAAATCTGGCTAGCTCATCCAATTGTTGATTTACCCATTCGTTTTGATCTAGGAGTTTGGATCCTGAGTGGGCAAATAACTCAGTGACCGTGATACTCTTTAACTCTTCTAGAGGTAAAGTTTTGGTAGCCATGTTGTATTGTTAACGTTCTATGTATAGAACGATTCTGCCCACTTTTACTACTAAACACGTCCGGGTAGTCCCCTCCAAATCTGTCGGCACTAATATAGGATTATGTGCATAATTATCGGATCATGTGTTAGCAGTGCGCACAACCATACAGAACAATAATAAACAACAGGCAGTAATCACAGAGGCTTCTTTGGAAAAATATGTGCTCTTCTTCGGCACGTTTATTTGGGTATAAAAATTACGTTACAGAAAAGAATCATCAGACAATATATACATTAGCAGCTAATAATATATATTTCGCTCAGGTTATATTAGGGATAACTATGCTCAGGTTATAATAAGACTAAGGCATTCGTTGCTCAGGTTATATTTTGTGCTATCGGTGTTTGCTATAGTTCTTGCTAAGAAGAAGAAGAAAAATTGTCTGTTTGCCTCACCTCGCTACGCATGCGCGGGTGTGTGTGGTGTAACTCACCTAAGTATCTCTTTGTCGGGATTCGTTGGGGGTACCCCTTTCGGGATTCCCTACGGTCACCAGTACAGCGTACCGGTGTGGGATGAGTCTAGGCGGGGCTCTGCGACCCGGTTCGGCTCAGCCCTTCTCGGCTTATTCGCTCGGATCTGGTCAGGATTTTCGGCCTCTCTTTCTCCCTGGGACAAACGAGCAGGATCGGTTGTAAGCCTTTCTGGAATAGCAGACGTAGTGGAACGCAGCCGCGTTCCGTCTGCGGCCTGATACCTTTTTCTCAGAGTATCAGCCTGGGTATTTCGTCTTGCTCACTGACAAGCGTGTCAGAAACAAGTCTCCAGCTTACCCCTCAGGCTTATCCCACAGGTCTGTCTCCTCTCCCCACGAGCAGCGCTCTGGGGTCTCGATCAGTCAGTTGGCAGGACGGATGGTAATGGCGCTCCCTAGTCTCGGGAGCTCTCTCTCCTTATAGTTTTTCTTGGATTTTGCAACACTCGTCCTGCAAGGCAATCTGCTCATTGCAGGAGAAATGGACACAAGAACAGTTTTTCCCTAGGAAAACGCGTTCTTCTTGTCTTTCGATTTCTACTCTATTTTGGCAAGACGTTTGTGCTTGCAGATAGGCTTTTTGGCTCCCATCTTCGCATTCTCTCGTGGGAAGCAAGGTCAAATTTGGTTTCTGTTGGCAGCTTTTTCTCTGCGTTATTTCGGTTTAGTGCGATACAATTTTGTTTTGTAGCAATGCAGCGTGAGTTTTCATGATCATTGTGGCCCTCACAGGAATGAATGCTCTCTGGGTTATGGTTAGTGGTTAGATTTCGCTTCCCCCCCTTATGCTTGCGCGGGCAGTTAGTTATTTCAGAGCATTCAGTTCAGTGTGGCCGGCAGTGACATGAGACACGTGCATAATTTATTCAAAATGGCGTTTGTATTGCTTTTTGCTCCAAATAGGTCCGACAGATCCCCCCTTTGGCACTGGCAAAACCTAGTTCTGGCGAGTGTCAAAATGAGTTGTAAAAAAAAATTTCGGGTAATTTTGTGTTGGGTGGCTCGCCAGGTCACCCCCCTTTGTACTGTGCGGGGTGGAACAACTAGCAGAGTCAGACAATGGCGAGTTCCCTCTCCTGTAGTCTTTGTCTCACAATTTTCATGACTTGCAAAATAAATTTGTTATGGATTATCACCAAAATAGAAAGGACAAGAACCCATAGAGTCATGGCACCGCTCCAGAAGAGGAACGCAAAGTTTGACATGGAGATTTGAGATTGGAAAAAGGAATTGTCTTCGTTGGAGAATTTTAGATCGGAAATTGAAACATTATCTTGTTTCAGTAGAAGTTGGAGTGAATGAGAATTCTTTTTATCTAGGAGAAAGTCTAGGTCAGGGCTGTGTGGGATGGAAAAGGGTTTAAACGTGTTTACTAGTTCCATCCCCCCTTCTAGTTCTTCGGTAGAGACATAGAAAAGAGTTTCTGAGCCTATACTGATAATCACATCTTTGGGTACAATTGTAGTGAAAGTAGAATGTGTGATCGGCTTAATTGCAAAAGTGCCATGTTTAGTGTATGTGATAGTCATGTTAGGTGCGTTGGTACTGACCAACCATACATTGTTGATCAAAACAGCTTCTGTAATAATTTCAGTAGAACGTGTCACAGTAACATCGCACAGGGTGGTGTCAGAAGATGTGTCTTCCAAACCACAGAGAAATCCCCCCTTTACAGGGGTGAAAGGGTTGCCTGGGCATAAGTAATTCTGGTCTTTAAAGACCTGGCAAGATTGCAAATTCGGAACGAGGTACATGTCAGAAGTGTTTTGATATGCGATAAGAGCAGGAGAATTGATCTTGATTTTTGTATCCCCTTCCCATGTACCTACGTTAATGATCTTTTTTAATTGATAAATCTTTTCGGTTTTCACAAGTGGTATGTTAAGGAGAAAAGAAATATGCATACGATCAACATTAATATACATGGGAATAGCCGTGCCAGCTTCGAACGCAATGCGAATTTGGGCAGGATCTAAATCAGGTCCATGTAAAGCTGAAAGAGCAGTTCGCACAAGGTGCACATCCACAAAATATAAGGGGATGTGAGCACGCAGTAGGTTATTCACATTGATCTCCAGTTGACGTAGGTATGAGTTAGTAAAGAACAAGATAGGTTCCACAAAAGCATAGAAAAGGTCCTTTGATAGGGAAATCTGTTCATGTAGCTTCATGGAGTGGTCCAGTCTATCCGACTGTAAAGTGGCCACCACAATGGTATCTTGGATGATTTTGACGAGATGTTCATTGGTGGTGTGTTGGATCGCCAGACTCCTCTGTATTTCCTTGATCGCGTCCTGTAGAACCTCATTTTTTTTCTGAACATCCTTGACAGATATGCTGTTTACTGCGCTCATTGTACCGCCAACCACCGCTCCCACAATTGACAGCAGCGCTATCACCCCCATTACAACGGCACCTATTGCACGCCGAGGCCGTGTAGATCGGGGCTGTTGTAGAACTATGGTCTTTTCTGCTTGTGAGAGAATCTCCTTGATGGTGTCTTTAGTGCGGTTTACATGTCTTTCATACCATAGCAAAATTTCCACATCGTGAACATCCCTGAGAGAAACACGTTTATTCAACACGGTCTCAATGTCCAAGTCAATGTAAACGAGTTGGCTAATTATGCGGTGCTCCGTTAACAACAAGTTCGGTATCTCCTGCGTGATGATACCCGTGCTAGGGCCACGTGACAACGTAACCGTCGATCGCTGTGCCATGGACATGTCGGTTTTAGGTAGCAACAGGTAAAAAAGAAGAACAATTTTCCCTCTGGAGTGACGAATGGCAGTCGAGGATAGAGTCTGGCGACCATACATCTTTGTGGCTCCGGACAGGAACATCGCTGTATCATAAAGAAATTTTTAGGGACTCTAGGTATAGAGGAGAGAAAACAAAATTTAATACATCATATTGAAATGCAATCCTGTCTATATCTCCCTATCAGTATTCTCCAGTATTTTTAGTTGATACTGCGGATGTGCCGCTTTAATCTGATTTATGTGAGCCCAGCGCTCATCACTGGAGCTGGCTCTGCAGTGTCTAAGTTTATACACAACTGGGGACAGTTTGTCCACAATTAAGTAGGGCCCTTTCCACATGGGAAGGAACTTAGAATGCTTTGCTTTGTTTTTAAGGTAGTTAAAGAAGTAAACCTTATCGTTTACTTCAAACTCCTTTTTCGTAGTTTTAAGGTTGTAGTGGGTATGACTAGCCTCCACAGCCTTTTCCAGATGCTGTTGTGCAAATGCAAAAGCATATTGCAGATGTTTCCGTAGACTGGTAACATAGTCATTTGTGGAAATGGCTCCCACAAGAATCTGTTCGTTAGTTTTATACAAGAGATGCATAGGAACTGTCATCCTTCTGCCGTGGATTAACTCGAATGGACTGAAACCAGTTACACTTGAAGGAGTGGCTCTAATAGCCATCAGCACCAATGGTAATTTCAAGTCCCAATCTTTACCCGTGTCGTCGACGTATTTCTTGAGGATAGACACGATGGTTTTATTTGTGCGTTCCACGGTGCCACTGCTGGCAGGGTGGTAGGCGATGTGTAATTGGCGTTTAACACCAAGTATTTTCCACATCGTAGTCATGATATCTGCGGTGAAGGAAGTTCCCTTGTCGGAAGAAATACGTTGTGGAAGACCATGTCGGCAGAATACATGATTGATAAGCAATAGGGCTGCAGTATCAGCTTTACAATTTGGTGCCGGAATGCACTCCACCCATTTGGTAAATAAGCAAATAACAGTTAACATGTACTGGTTGCCGCGGTTAGATTTAACCACTGGGCCAATAAAGTCAATTTGGATATCTGACCATGGGAACGTGAGTCCCCGTTTTCTTAGAGGAGCTCTGTGTGCAGGGGCACTGGGTTGAAATTGAGCACATCTGAGGCAGCCTGCGCAAAATATTTCGACGTCCTGCATCATATGCGGCCAATATGCAACTTCTCTTAAGATTTCCAGGGTTACTTTGGGACCTCTGTGTCCCGAGGTAATCTCATCATGTGCATGTTCTAACATGATGCCTCGGAAAGCAATAGGTACCACCCATTGGACGGAAGATTTATCAGTTTTCCTAATTAACAATTTATCGTGTAATTTAAAATTAGCACGTGCTTTGTGCAGAATGCGTAGTTCTTCATTCTGGTCCAAATCGCCTTGAGTAATAGGATTATTATCAGGGTTGTCAATGAATTTGTAAAATTTTCCTATCGTGCTGTCAGACATTTGTGCCTCAATCAGGTTTTGATCAGGCCCCTCCTGTGACCAAGAGGTGCTGACATCCTGGGAATTATTAGATCGAGTAATGGCAGAACACAGAATTGTATCTGTATCAATGGTGAGAAGGTGGTCAATGGGAAATACTGGCCCTTTGAGTGCACCTTCGGTCGCCATTTTGTCTGCCAAATCGTTCCCCGTTTTTTCTAACCCCGGGACAGTGGAGTGTCCCTTGGTCT
This sequence comes from Desmognathus fuscus, assembly GCA_030265095.1. Classification (NCBI taxonomy): domain Eukaryota; kingdom Metazoa; phylum Chordata; class Amphibia; order Caudata; family Plethodontidae; genus Desmognathus; species Desmognathus fuscus. The sequence continues at coordinate 10,115 of JASBQP010631039.1, forward strand.
TTCGCCAATAAATCAACATGTTGTTTTTCAATACTAAGTCGTCAATAGCAGTAATAAGAGTAGCATGTTTTAACACTTTGCCATTAGCGCATTTCATTTCTCTGGATTTCCAGCCAACCAGGAATTCCACGAAGGAGTTCCGGACATACATAGAGTCAGTTACAATAATAAGCTTTTTCAACTCATGTTCACATGCAGTCTGAATCGCCAAATAAACAGCAGCAAGCTCCGCCACCTGGCTACTCTTGTTTCCAATACTGAGCCCTTTTGGTTCGGTGGGACAATCATTCCGCCATACATTGCCAATACCTGCTATGCGTTCTCCTGTAGAGGATTTAAAAGAACATCCATCCACATATACACAGGGCATTTCAGTGCAATTATCATCGTATACCTTATGTGGCGAATCAGCAAAAGGTTCCAGGTCACTGGGTTCGAAATCTTCCCCCGTGCAAAGGTCAGCATCACATTGATGCAAATCTGCTAAACCTTGCGCCAGTTTGTTATTTTTGGATTTACTGTATTTAATCTCTATTGGAAAACTCTGCATAGAGAGCATCCAGTTCGTTATTCGAGACCCAGTAACATTTCCTTCCCTGATCTTGTTGCTATTCAAGAATTGAAGGGATTGATGAGCAGTTTCTAAAATTATTTTACTTCCATGGATAAAGGGTTTAAAATGTTGCACTGCCCAAACAGCTGAAAATAGTGCTTTTTCACAGTCATTGAATTTTATTTCAACTCCTGAGAGTGTTTTGCTGGCATAGGATATAATTTTGGGGATGTTATCCTCTTTTTGGTATAATACAGCGGAAAGGCATTTGTCAGAGTTTCCTACCTCTAAAAAGAATTCTTTATCTTTGTTTGGGTATGCTAAACAAGGTGCCTTTACCAATCGGTTTTTAAGCGTGTTTACTGCATTACGGTGTACCTCAGACCATTCCCACTTACTATCTTTTTTCAAGAGTTTTAGTAAAGGTTGTACTATGTCAGAATAATCTTCGATAAATTTTCGGCTGTAATTTGCGACTCCCAGGATGCTTCTAACATCTTTAATGCATCGTGGGTCTTTGAGTTTCAATATTGTGTCTATTTTTCGTTGCTGAACATTTATGCCGTCGGGAGTTACTTCATGTCCTAAGAAATTCACTTTTGTTCTGCACCATTGTGCTTTTTGTAACTGCACTTTGGCGCCAGCATCTTTTAGCTGGTTTAGCACGTGTTTTATTTCATCCAAATGCTTTTGAAACGTGTCACTTTTAATTAACACGTCATCAATGTAGGTTAA
>JASBQP010642097.1:0-11332 GCA_030265095.1 Desmognathus fuscus
GACAGCAAGAAGACACAAAGGAGCAGGGCAAGTGCAGCGCTGAGAGACACTGCATGATGGGTAATATGATGGAACAGGGAGAGATGGCAGATGAGGTGGAAGCCTGCAGGTTGGGGGAGCATTTAAGGGAGAGGATACATGTTGATAAGAGTATAGGACAGAAACTAAAGCAGCACTAATGGTACGTAGTTGGCGAGACACCTGGGTAAAAAGACTGCTTGAAAAGAGTGCGACTAAGCAAGTGAGATAACTAAGGAGTAATTAGTGAGCCTCAGAGAGAGAGAATATGAGTCAGCAAGTGAACAAGTGTATAGGCGAGGGGACCAGCAAAACAGCATGCGAAGGATTCAGTGAGTCAGTGAGAGTTACTCAGCCAGTGAGTGACTGAGGAAGTTATTAAGTCATTGGATAGAGTATTAACCAAGGCTATCTCTTGTTTAATCTCCCTGTGGGATACGTGCCATCAATGATAATTTATTAACCAATCCGTAGAAGGTTATAAATATAAATTTTACCATTTATTTATTGTGGATCCTATGACTTCATACCGGATTCCGCTAAATGACTTAATCATGTACTATTTCATCCTTACATTGCTTAAGCACATTACATCAATATGCTGACACGCACATGAGGGTATGAAACAATTTTATGTAAAAAAAATGTAAATGCATCATTGGGTTGTGTATATTCTAGTCAACAAGGTCCATGGTATAAAAATACAGATCAGAATATATGACATCAATCATTTTCTAAAAAAACAGGGTATATATAATATGTACATCATCCTGTTCTAACTGTCTGAGCTAAATATAAAACCACCTTCATACAATCCACTTGTGCTAAAAAAATTGGAGGTCTACACAGTGTTTCGGCATAGGGCGTCCCAACCAGAGGCACCCTGCTTCTTCAGGACAATTAAATATACACACAATCCTGTAAAGGAGGAGAAATATAGTTACATTCTATTACAGACATTACTGTATTCAATAGAATTCTATACAGTGTGATAATTCTATACAGCCTGATAATTTTATAATTCAGGTACATTATTTGTCTATAATACTACTCATGTGCCGACTGTATCCAAGATGTCAAGGAATATTAAAACAGTATCCTCATTTTGTAAATCTAAGTCTCATTTCTATAAAGATGACCTTTTCAGTTGTTTAACCACTATTGTCACCTTAGGTTAATACCATCACTTGACTTCTTCCTGTACAAAATACCAACACATCCTTTTCTAACCACACTGATTAAAAATGACCACATGAATGGATCTGCTAGTGTAAAAGTATACCAAATAAAGTTCATAATTAGGTTAAAGAAGGCTGTACAACACCCCAATGGGATCCCATCCCTATTTTCCTATTGTATAATATTATTGTCTATCCACTGGACCACAGTCAACATTCAGTTACCTGTTTTTATCCAAATGTATCATTCTATCCAAGATTTCCAATGGTGTTAAATTTTTAAATGTGAGCAATGCTGTTTCGTCACACAGTCCATCATTATCAAAGAATTGACAGGGAAAGGCATTTCTTTCCTATAAAGATAAAATGGACTGTTTGCAACTCCCATAGGCCATTTTATCATTTAAGACCACCCATTTCCCGGCTCTATTTATTGAATCTCATTATTATACCTGGAAAGGTTATATGGAAACCACGTCTGTTGCAGTGGTAGACAGTCGACTGGCTCCCTCAAACCTTTTTATATGTCGTATTTAAAAGCCTGAATGGTGAGCCCATGCCCCAAAGTGGAAGAAATTCAAATCACCACAGCAAAAAATAAACTGTTGGATGGGGGAACAATAAACCGGGGACAAAAAGTTCATTACTGCCCTTCTTTTGAGATCATTTTAAAGTTTCTCAAGATTCAAAATACAGGTCCCCATTCCTACCTTTAAAGTTCAGGACCAGCGGTTCCCGTGGGTTTAGATATCGTGATCAAGGATTGCACCTCCCTCAGATTTTCATTCTGCCGGAATGCATCTGGGAAAAAAATTGCGCTGAACCTAAACAATGAACACAAAAGTCGCCCGTAACCAAGAATTCTACAAACAAGACATCGTCCCATTTTGCGTTTAAAGCGGAATACCAGTTACTGGCTCACCTTTATTCTTGATCAGCACTACGTGCTTCCACGTTCGCCTGGTTCGTTATGGGGATTTGTTTTCAAACGGCATACTTCCCCTTTTATATGCCGTTGAGCGTTATAGACTCGTATTCAACCGTCTTAATCAGGGATGCCACTAGTCAGGGCTGTCCTGAAGTGACCCAAAACGTGGCAGCCATTTTGAAATGGGCAATTTGTACACAAAGCATATAAAAAAAGGTGGTGATTGATCAATTCAATTCTCCATGACATACATAATGACATCCAAAAAAGTCAACCACTAACAATAATAATAATAATGATAATATTGACCACGTTCGTGTGGTCCGTTATGGAAATGTATTTTTGACCGGCATACTTTACCTTTTATATGTCATAGATGTTAGGCGTTTTAAATTCGTATTCAAACGTCTCGATTAGGGAAGCTACTAGTCAGAGCTGTAAGGAAGGGACCTAAAAATTGACGGCCATTATGAATTGCGCAATTTGTACGTAAAACATATGAAAAAGGAAAGTAATGGTCAGTCAATTCAATTCTCCATGACAAGCATGATCACACCCAAAATGGACGGACACTAGCAGTAATGATAATAATGATGATAAAAATTACATTAGCCATCCAGAGTTCACAATGAGTTCTGCACTAAATATACAGCCTCCCCGGATTCATAAAGTCATGCTGGGCTTTCATATATAATCTTTGGAGAATTAGTTGGTGAGAAATTGGAGAAAACCTTTCAGAAAAGGTAAGGAAATTATTCCTATCCCACGATGGTCATATCTTGTTTTCAAAAATAAACTGCAAGGATATTTATCTATTCAATATAGCACTCTGTAATATCACTGTATAGCGTATCAATTGTCATCTAATTGATTTAACCCAGCTCCACTAGCATTCAATCTTGCAATCCATTTATTTTCCGCTCTATTCAATAGATCTAATAGGTCACTCCCCTGTACAGATTCTATTTTCTCCAACACCAGCCATTGCAGGTCATCCTCAGAGTGTCCTAATTGAGCAAAGTGTTTTACCATAGGGGCATTACTTTTCCCTCTCCTGATCCTAGATCGGTGTTCACCAATTTTTTTCCTCACCTATCTCTTGGTTTGCCCACATAGATCAATTGACAGGGGCAAATAACTGCATAAATGACCCTTTCCGTCTCGCATGTTGTCAGTTTAGGGAGTTTCCAGCACTTGCCATTCCAAGTGAAATTATCATGTCTTTTAGTCAGAGGGCAGACTACACAGTCACCACATTGGCGATGACCCGTGAGGGGTTCCAAACCCCACATTTCAGCGAGGGATTGAGTTCTATTTCTAGGTTTTCTCCTTGCCCTAATTAAATGGTTCTGTAAATTGTGACCTTTTTAAAAAGCAAACAAAGGTTTTGGAACCTTCTGTTCAGTTTCTATAAGACTCCAATTTTTCAAAATCAGTTGTCTGATGGCATCATTGTTAGGAGAGAAGGTAGTAACCTACCAATTTGTCATTAGTGGATTTAGATTCCTTTGTTTTCTTATCCAATAGAGTATCATGTGGGGTATACGAAGCTCTTTTTCGTGCATTTTTAAGAAGCCTACCTGGATAGCAGCCTGTTTATCATAATCCTCTCTAAAAGAGCAATTCCTTTGATGTCTCAAGTTCTGTCCATATGGTAAGTTGTCCTTTACCACTTTGTTGACTGGAATAATGGCGTTAAAATGGATCGAGTCGTTCCTTTGGGCTCGAGTTCAATCAGTCAGGTGGGGAGAGTGTCGCTCATCGGAGCACAAGTTGTCATGTGGGGTGCCCCAGGTCTCCTCCCTCTCCCCCCTGCTTTTTAACATTTACATGCGCCCCTGGCCTTGCTGCTGGAGAGGATCGGCGTTAGATTCCAGATGTATGCAGACGATACTCAGATCCTGGTCGACCTTCACGACACAGCAGGAGAGAAGGAGAGGTTGGTATTGTGTCTGGCTTTGGTTAAGGATTGGATGAGAGTCAACAAACTTTGCCTCAACAGCGCCAAGACTGAGCTCCTCTACCTGGAAGGACATCGAGGGGCAAGTCCCCAGGCTTTTCCATGGCCTGGAAGCTGGGGAGAGAACCCCCATCCCTGTTTCGTGCACCAGAGACCTGGGCATTAAAATCAGCCACAATCTGGATGGGGTGGCGCATGTCGCCACCACGGTCAAAACGTGTCACCACAAGCTTAACACGCTCACCAGAATATGCCCTCTCCTGGAGCTGGGCCAAAAGAAACAACTGTACCAAGCACATGTGGGTTCAAGGCTGAACTATGGACTCTTTAACGTGCTTGGAGCCACGAAGAAGACCCTGTTCTCCCTACACAAGGTGCAGAACAGGGCCATTCGCATGATGCTCGGTCTTACGCGTTGGGATCACATCAGTGAATGGAGGCTGGGGTTGGGCTGGCTGACCATCGCCGATATGGTAACACTGAAAACCTGTTGCTGGATATGGAAAGCTAGACATAAGCATGGTCCTACATACATGCAACAATGGCTTAACATCCCAAGGATCGCACGCTCCAGAAGACCCCCTCAGAGAGGGATGGTGGCGCTCCCCCGCTTCAAGAAGTCCAGGAGAGGGGGGGTGACATTGGTCTACAAGGTGGGCATCTATGGAACACCCTTCCCTTGAGTCTTAAGTCCATTTCTTTGTTCGATTGCTTTAAACAGAACTTGAAAGCGTGGCTGCTAAAAAAGGAGACAGACCGCCTGATCGATCTAGGCAGGCCAATAGGAGTTCCATTTTCATCACAGGATCCTGTAACCAGTGCCCTCCCCACGAAGATGTCAGCTGCACCATCGCAGGGCAGGATTACTGCCTCGAGGGAGACGGGAATGGACTCAGGACACCATGAAGGAGGTGGCCTTTGTTCTCCGCCCCTTCCGGGAAGAGATAACGCAATGCTGATTGGTTTGGCACGCCGGAACAAAGAGGCTAATCAAGACCAAGGCCTCACATACAGACCCAGAATGGTTGCCAGTTGATTTTAATGTTTCTTTTCTTTCTCTTCTCACGTTTCTTTTTTTATGTGCTTTTCCATTTTCACCGGATTTTAAGTCGATGGCTGATCTTCATGTGAAGCGGTTGTCTATGTACTTTGTATTGTGATGCCTGTGAAGTGACTTAATACGCACGTAAAGCCGCTATAAAAATAATTTTAAATAAATAAAATAAATAAATTAATTAATTAATGGAGCAGTGTATTGCGATCTCTTTCCTATACAGATTAGTAACTAATGTCCCATTATGATTTCTCATTGTTAGATCTAAAAAATGGACGCTTTTGCGACTGTACTCCATAGCGAAGGTGAGACTAGGTCTTAAACTATTCATCCAGAGGAGAAATTGTGTTAACAACTCCTCTTTGCCTCTCCAAATGATGAAAATATCATCTACATACCATTTGAAGAATAACAAATTCTGCAAGAACGGGTTCTCTACACTCAAAATTTCCCGTTGCTCCAAATAGGCCATAAATAAAATCGGCAAATTTGGTGCAAAGCTGGCCCCCATTGCAGTACCTTTAGTTTGAAGGTAATATTTACCATAAAATAAAAAGTAATTATTCTTCAATGCAATTTCAATCAGTTGCATAATAAATTCTGTGGGGACAGGTGTTTCAACTCCCCTCCCATCCAGAGCTTCCCTCATTATATTCAAGGCTTGATCCTGAGGGATGTTGGTGTACAAGGCACCAATGTCCATTGTAACCAATATATCTGTGCTTTCGTTCACTTCTAATTCTTCTAAGAGTTTAATAGTATGTTTGGTGTCCTATAAAAATGTGTCAATTTTTTTCGGCCAGAGGTTGTAAAAACACACTAACATATTTGGACAATGTTTCTAATAACTAGCCACATCCAGCAACTATGGGACGCCCCGGGGGTTAAGGTTGTTTATGTGAATTTTGTGTAACATATAGCTCACAGGATTCTTGGGTTCGGGACATAGAAGGAATTTCAATTCTTCCTCACAAATCCAATTTGCCAAATTCCCTTCTTCTAAAATACGTCTAATCTTTTCTTTAGTCTCCTCAGTCGGATTGGAAGGTAACCTATCATAATGCCCTGGGATTGCCAGCTGTCTATAGATTCCACTGTCATATTTATCCAAATCCATAATAATAATCCCTCCTCCCTTAGCTGCTCCTTTGATTACAATATTGGGATCATATTTCAAACTTAACAGGGCTTCATTCTCTTCCTAAATTGTATCAAAGTTGATAAACTTCCTTGGGTTGTATATATCATCCATTCCTTTCAAGATCATCCTTTCAAATGTAAGAATATTGGGTGGCATAGTGCCATCTGCAGGGTAAAACATGGACTTGCATCGCAATCCTGTCACATTCACAGCAGGGTTATTGTCCCTATGCCTAAAGTATTCCTGTAATCTGATTTTCCAAAGGAAGCCTCTTATATCATTCATGGCTTCCCATTTTGAGATAATTTGAGATGGAACAAAACTTAATCCTTTCCTCAGGAGATTCTTCTCAGCTTCACTTAGTATCTTAGAGGACAGATTAAAGATTGGAATAGTATCTCTTCCTTAATTGTTTATTCTATCTGCCTCAGGATCTTGATTGGGTCCACCATTAGGCCTCTGAGGTGAAAGAGAACCGCAAGGCATCTAATTAAGACCTACCTCTGATATCTTCTCTTGCAATTTGTCTTCCTTCCTTGGGCATTCATAAAGGGACACCCTTGTCTCCCTCCCCTGAATCAGCCAGTAGTAGGGGATATTAAAAATGTGAACCTCCCTGGCTGGTTTCTCCAAATGGAGCTTGATCATAAGTGGGTTTTACCTCTGCTTCTGAATCTCTAGTGTCACTGAATGTCACTCTTTTGGGAGGGAAATGGCCATTTTGACCCCCTCTCAAATGGCCTCTGACAGCACCCCTGATTGGACCTTCAGATGTAGTCAGTGTATACCCTTCCTTGAGAAAGGGGTACACCTTCTCCAGATCCCAATTTTCGAATTCCCATTTGATTCTATTGAGTTTCTTCTTAGTATTATTCTCTTTAAACTTGTTTTTAAACTCTTTTTGAATCAATTCAAATTTCTTTAATGTTAATGATAGTGGTATTCTCCCTAAATTTCCTCTCTTGTTCAATTAACTCCTCTTCCAATTGTTTTGCATGCCTCTCTGCCGTATTTATCGTCAGGATAATCCAATCCCCAAAGCACATATAACACCCTAAATACTGGGTAATGAAAGGGAGTGTCAACTCATGAAAACCGGACTGTGGTCTATGACATGCAATAAAAAAAAAGTTTTTAAACAATTGAAATGAACTGCAATTGGAAGCAATACAGCTCCCAATTATGCTGTCCTGGCGGGCCTCGGAAGGTGGGTCCCGAGACCTGCATCCAAGGAGCCTTGCAGTTGCTGGCCCCAGGAGGCTTACCAGGACCCAACAGGCCACCAGCCAGCACAGCAGGGAAACCTTTCTCTATGTGTGAGCTGCTGTTTGTGTGTGCTCCCTGCACACGCACGCAGCCAGCTTTGCCCACACAGCTGCACCCAAGGGAAACTGTGCATGCGCAAGCATGTGTGATAGATACTGCCAACGTCCGGCCGCACCCATAGGACTGCACATGCGCGCGCATGTGTGGTGCTGGCCAGCGGTCATTTTAGTATAGCCTGCAGGCTGGTCAGCTGGTGTCAGTCTTCGTATCCTCAGGCTGCAGTGGTGATGCTCATCTGTTCTTACAGGTGAGCAAGAGCAAACAGCAAAACAACATTAGAATGTGCATCCTTACTAGCTAGCGCGCGTGCTCCAAGCAGCCTACGCCTGTTCTAATATTGAGTGCTTATGCCAATAGCACTTGTTTCATCTTACCAGTACTAACTGACCAGTACTTACCTTGCAGTCAGGGTGTATCCCCGGGCTGCAGCAGTGATGCTAATCTGTTATTCTTAAAGGATCTTTCCAGGAGCAACATTGCGGTGGCCATCCAGTACCCAGAACATCTGCCAGAACTAGAAACCCTGCAAAGGAAACAGAGACCAGAAAGAGATCAACACAGAGATCATCACAGTCAGAAGACTACACCCAAAAGCTAAGTACCTTTAGAAAGAGAACAAGAGTGTATATATATATATATGTTTGGGCTTTTCCATGTTTTTAAGCGTTTCCATTGTACATATTTACACGTTGCATATAGTTTATAGAATACAAGACAAATTAGGCAGGTAGATACTTTCCTATAAGGGTATTCTTCATAAGTGAGCGCTCGCTAGAGACTGTGGAAAATGAAGACAAACTGCACACATTCTTAATAGAATAAAACAATAACTGTTAGTGTGTTCTAGGCAGGTCCAGAGCTCACGACCCCCTTCTTTCCACAGGTTTATTTTCTTTCTATTTCTTTTATTTATTATTTTATGTTCCTTTTTTTTTTTTTACCAACGGAGACCTACATTTTCTTTTGGTTATTTTGTTACCCCTATTTCCTCTGCTTCCTGCCGAGTGTTAACAGTTGGCGTGAAGGCCAGGGCGTGTGTGGGATATTCAATGTACTCTCCCTAAGTTATATTTTTCCAACTGAGATCACATTATGGCGGAGGACCTAAAGAAGGCCGTACAAGAAATATGGGAAACAGTGCAAGGTCGGCACATTGCTGTGTCTAATTCGCAGATAAATCTAAGGGCCATAGCGCAGGAGGTAAGGTCACTAAAGAAAATAGTCGAGGAAGAACCCATGGATGTTAAGACCACCGTTGGCAATCACCATTGGCGGTAAATCCCTCAACCACTGCTGAGTCCATCTCATCAGGCGCTATGGTGGTACATGATCCTACACCTATACCGTTCGCAGCGCCTGAACTTTACACTGGGGACCCTTCCAAGTTAACATGTTCCTTGCCCAGTGCCAACTACACTACCTCTGTAAAACAGGTATTCCCTGATGACCAAAGAAAGATAGCTTTTTTGATCTTGTATCTGTCTAGTGACCCCACCACTTGGGCTATGTACCTGGTGACGGATGATAACCCATTACTGTATAGCTGGGACCAGTTTTGTGTGGAATTTGCATGACTATTTGAGCGACAGTCCATAATCAAGGGGCTGGATAAGGAATTCTTGAACCTAAAACAGAGTAACCGAGACCTTATATCTCACATCACCAAATTCAATCACTTGGCCATAGAAACAAAGTGGCCAGAGGAAAATAAAAGTCTGGTATTTTACCTAGGCTTATGAGTTGAGTTGAAAGATGAGATAGCTCAAGTAGATCCTCAGTCTTCGGATTGTACTGGTTCTGGTATGATCGATCTGGCCCTTCGGCTCGATCAAAGACTAACTGGAAGGTAAAGTGACAGAAAAAAGAGAGCAGGTTCTAAAACTTCTTTTTTTCGCTTAGACAGTGTCAGCAAGGGACTCACTACACAAACAACAGAAGAACCTTTGCAAATAAGAGGGGCGCGAGGTCCGTTGTCTAGTGTGGAGAGAGAGTTAAGGAGAAAGTCTAACTTATGCAGACCACTTCATTTGAACATGTGCTGTTCATCCTACGGATAGAACATTCAAGGTAAAGGAAAAGACAACGACAAATTCCAACAGTAACAGCGAAGGTGATAAGACCATCAACCTCATCACAAGTGTATCAGAGTTGGAAAACTAGCGGACCCTGAGGATGATGGGACAAATCCTTGGGGTGAGGTTTGTAGCTCTGTCCCTACGAAGTGCTTTATTCTATCCTTTCAGGAGCACAGGTTATCTGTTCTAGTTCTTATCGAATCAGGGGCTGATGGCAACTATATGGATTTGGAATTTGCGCGAACTAACCATGTACCTGTGTGCAAGAAAGAGAAATGTGAGCGTGTACAAACAATAGATGGTTGCATTTTGGTGTCGGGGCCTATTCACTAACAATCCACACCACTTGTTCTAAAGACAATTGATGGACATAAAGAACGTATTGCTTTTGATTTAATCTCATCTCCTCAGTATGCAGTTATCTTAGGAAATGCATGGTTGGAACAACACAACCCATAAATAGATTGGCAGAAAAAGACGGTGCACTTTGATTTGGATCAATATAGTTGGTGTTGCTTCCCCTCTATGGGAAAGATTATCGCATCTATGGATTTGTTTCTAGTTCAGGAACACTATATTGCACATGTCACATTTTTCACGTGGGAATGTCAGGGTTCTAGGACCCAAGAACTATCTTCATGTTATCACAGAGGTCAAGAGGTGTTTGCAGAGACAGATGTAGACGTGTTCCCCCTGCACAGAGTCCATGATTATGATTGTGCTTTTGCGTTTGTGGAGAATCCACAACTGCCATTTAGTCACATATATGTGTTAACAGAGCCAGAGATAGAATACCTAAAAGACTACCTGGCAAAAAACTTTGTCTAGATTCATACGTCCCTCAAAGTATCCAGGGACTTCGCCCCTGTTTTTTATCCCAAATAAAACAGGGGAAATATGTACTTGTATAGACAATCGAGCAATTACTGGAACACAACCAAAAATAGATATTCATTGCCTCTAATTCCGGTGCTTTTAAATCAAGTTTAAACAGGTAAAATTTACATCAAGCTTGACCTCAAGAGAGCGTACCACTTGGTAGGGGTAAAAGAAGGCGATAAGTGGAAGATGGCCTTCCGCACCCTATTCGGCCTTTATGAATATCAGATTATGCCAATCAAGCTCTGCAATGCTTGTGCAGCATTATAATATTTCATCACCAAGGTGCCGGAGGAGCATATAGACCATTACATAGTGGTATACATAGATGATATCCTCATATATTCTCTGTCTTTAGAAGAGCACATTAAACACATCTCTGCTGTCCTTGAGAGCCTCCTTGTGAATCATCTTAAAGAAAAGCTCAGCAAATGTGTGTTCCACCTGGAGACGGTCAAATTCTTGGGCTTCATTACATTATCGTATGTTATGTTATTGGGTATGTTTAACGTCCCCATGGTCACTATCCATAGCTTTATGGGACCAAACCATGCCCTCAGAGCAAGAAAAAACCTAATCAACATTCCCATATGGTTAGTCCCTTGGAGCCCTACGACCACCACTGAAGTAATGCAAGGGAGAACGAGCAGAAAGGATAGATGACTGCCACCAAGGATGGGCTAGAGAGAAAGAGAGAAAAAAGAGAGAGGAAAGCACCCCCTCTCTCTGCTAGGTGGTCAAGCTGCTCGGTTAAGCCAAGATGTCCCTCACGG
>JASBQP010653164.1:0-11281 GCA_030265095.1 Desmognathus fuscus
TGCATCTATATTTAATAGGGATATTGGTCGAAATGAGCTACATTTGGTCAGATCTTTGCCTTGTTTTGGTAGTACCGTGATAATAGCGTCTCTCATCGTCGGTGTCACTGAGCCATTGTCTCCGAGTGCGTTAAAAACATCTCTCAGAAGTGGTGCTAGTATCCCTGCAAATTTCTTATAGAAGAGACCCGTGAACCCGTCAGGCCCCGGACTCTTCCCCACCTTTAAGTCTGATATTACTCTCAGGACCTCCTCTATCGTAATAGGCCTGTCCATCAATTCCGCCTCTTCTGTTGTTAGTTTGGGGAGGGGGTATGTGTCCAGTAACTTCTTGGTCGCATCTATCTCTATGTTTTGAGAGGCATAGAGCCGTTCATAAAATGTCCTAAATATTATCTGTTCCCCTGTTTCATCATGGATCAGTACTCCCTTATCATCTTGCATCGTGGCAATAAAATTTCTCTCTATTTTAGTTTTTAGTCTGGAAGCCAATAGGCGTCCTGGTTTGTCCCCTCCTTCATAAAACTTTTGTTTTGCCCGCAGTAATTGCAATTCTACTTTATCAGTTAAAAGAGCATTAAGCCTGTTCTTTTCGCGATCCCATTCTCTCAAAGCCTTCAGTGACTTGTTCTTAAGGTACATTTGGTGTTTATTCTGGACCATCTCTGTGCACTCGTCAATCAACTTTCTTTTTTCCTTCTTTCCTATTGAAGCCTGTGAGATAAAGTGTACCCTCAGTGTAGCTTTACATGCTTCCCATACTGTTCCCTTACTGACTTCCCCATTATCATTCGTAGAGAGGTATTCCTTTAATATTTTCCTAGTTTCCTCAACCAGCACTGGGTTCTTAAGCATGAATTCATTCAACCTCCACATCCCAGCATTTCCCCTCCTATTTCTACCATCAATAGTTATATAAATCGGTGCGTGGTCGGAGAATGATTGTGTTCCTATTTCACTGTCTATGACTTTTTTCAGTAATGTATTGTTTGTTAGGAAGTAATCTATCCTTGAAGAAGTTCTGTGGACATGCGAGAAGAATGTGTAAGTTTTATCTCCTGGGTGCATTGTTCTCCATGCATCTGTTATACCCATCTCTCCAAGTTTCTGTTTTACTTTGTTCGATAGGATACCTGCTACACCCCTCCCCTGATATGATCTATCAACATTAGCATCCATCACACAGTTCAAATCTCCTCCCATAATTAAGTCCCCTTCCATTAAACCTTCTAGTTTTTGTAGTAGGGAGTTGTACTTTATTTTATGCGATTTCTCTCTTTGATGATATTGTATCTATTTTCAAATCATAGTTGTATTGACTTTTGCTCAATACATTACAAGACGTTATCAGCGGAACAGCAAAACCCATGAAATTAACTGGAAAAAAACAGAGGTTCGTGGGTAGAGCTAAAGTGATAAGATGTAACGCAGCAAAACCCATAATATTCCTTTCACTGGATCATGGCCATGTATCTTTACGTATCCCTGTATCAGAATGGCTCTTACATTATCGTTAAATGCACAAATGACATGGAATTGCAAGCATATGTGCTACTTTGTCTGATAAGTTCTCTGCAATTTATTCCCACTGCAGCTTTATTTTCTTTTTATAATATTGACACTATATGTAGATATGCTTTTAATCAGATGTGCAAGTGTGTGGAATGATTCTATATACATATTGCCATGTCTATTGGAGACATGGCACACCTCCATACAAAGAGAGATATGCTGCTTTATGGCGCGCCTCCATATACCGCTGCACAGCATATTCTCGCATGTATAAAGATGCCCTGCTTTGTTGTATGTGTCCATTTATATGAAGTATGTTATGTTATGTTATGTTAAATTGCATTTGTATAGCGCCTGGGACCACAATTGCGATTTTAAGGCGCTGACCTGGTGCCCTTCGGAAACATGTTAATGCCTAGACAGTTTTGGTCATCATTCTCTGTGAGATCCCTTAAAAGTGCATGCGGTCTTACCTTGGTTTGATACTGGGAATGTCGGGTCTGGGTGCTGTGTTCTTGTCTTTCTGGTGTATGCTTCGTTGTCCGCCTCTCGGGCTCCTCTCCGTTCAGTGTCTGGGTTGGGTGTCCTCCTTACGGGTTTGGGGAGTGGTGGGATGGGTTTTGTAGGTATTCGCGGCTGTTTGGGTGATCTTGTGTGTTTTGGTTCGAGTCTTGATTGTTAATGAGGGGCCATGATTGGTTTGATTGTTAATTGCAAGTGTGGGATGGGTTTGTAGGTATCTGCAGATGATTCCGATGTTTTTGTGTGTATTAGTTTGAGTCTTGATTGTTAATGAAGAGCCATGTTTTGGCTTACTTTTTGAAATGTTCTCTTTCCTTGGTCTTTCTGATTACTGGCGGTAGCTTATGCCATATTTTGGGTGCCTGGAAGGTGAAAGTTGCTTCTCCCCATCTCTTGGTCCTGACTTGTGGTATCTCTAGCCTGATGGTGTCTGAGTTGCGGAGGGTCCTTTGATTTACTCGTTTTTTGATTTTGTGTTTGAGGTACTCTGGTGTGTCTGTGTTGATGATTTGGTGAGTAAGGGTCATGATTTTGAAAGAGATCCTTCTGCTGATTGGTAGCCAGTGTAAGGCCATCAGGGCCGGGGTGATGTGTTCCCTTGGCGGGGCCCTGGTGAGAAGTCTGGCTGCCGCATTTTGCGCTCTTTGTAGGACGTTAATGCATTCGAGGGGGGCTCCTGCGTATATCCCATTTGCGTAGTCTAGTCGGCTTAGAACTAGTGCTGTTACCGCTGTTACGCATTGGGGGTAGGTGAGGAGCGGGAAAATTTTGTTGAGGGTTCTGAGAAGGCAGAAACAGGTTTTGGATGTGTTTTTTGCATTGCTGAGAGTGCTTAGCGATCGGTTTATGGTCACACCTAGGCTTTTGGTTGATTCAGTGTCCGGGGGGCGTGCTCCTAGTTCCGGGGGCCATGAGAACGGTTGTGGGATCAAGTCCTTGTCTCCACACAGAATGAGCTCCGTTTTCCCTGGGTTGATCAGGAGGTGGTTGCAGGCCATCCAACTCGCTACTTCTCTCAGGCATTCCGCTACGTCTGGGTTTCGGTGGGTTTTTGACTTGTTTATTTTCCATATTAGTTGTGTGTCGTCTGCGTAGTTATAGGTGGTCAGTCCGAATTTTTTGATGATCTCACCTAGTGGGCGGAGGTATATGTTGAAGAGGATCGGTGATATTGGTGAGCCTTGCGGTACTCCAAAGGTAGTTGTGTAGCTCTTGGAAGAATTATCGGCGGTCGAGACTTTCATGGTGCGGTCTGTAACAAAATCCATGATCCAGTCTTTGCACGTGTCTACTATGCCGACCTCTGTTAGTCTTTCGTCTAGTGTTTCGTGGGTGACAGTGTCGAAGGCCGCTGATAGGTCTAATAGAATTAGTGCTGCTGCACCTTTTTGGTCGGCTTGTAGCTTGAGGTCATCCCATATTGAAATTAGTACCGTTTCGGTTCCGTGCCTAGGTCTGAAGCCTGATTGGGAGGGGTCTAGTAGCTTGTGGCTTTCTATGTGGTGACTGATCTGGGTTGCTGCGATTTTTTTCTATGATTTTGGTGAGGTATTTACTCCTTGCTATTGCTCTGAAGTTATCTCCGATGGTTGGGTCTAAGCCCATCTTTTTTAGGAGTGGCCTGATGTGTGCTGTCTTCAGTTCTTTGGGCATTACTCCGTAGGTCAGGGCCTTGGTTACTATGTTCCAGATGATTTCGCCTATTAGCTCAGAGGTGGCTAGTGTTTTATATATGTTTTGCGGGCATGGGTCATCTTGGGAGCCGGCTGAATTGTTATTTTTGATGAATTTCTCGAACTCTACCTTGGATGGGCTGATGAAGTCCTTCATTTTGGGAATTGGTTGGCTTTCCCTTTTTTGTTCTTTGGTGTCGGTCGTTCCTAGCTGTCTATGGAGTTCTTTGATCTTGAGGTCCAGTCGTCTTTCTTTCTCTTTAAAGTGTTCTGCCATCCAGTTACAGAATTCTTCGGAGGTCGGTACTTCTTCAGGTTTTCTGTGTGTTTTTAGTTCTTTGATGATGCTGAAAAGCTCCTTGCTGGCTTGTTTGGCTAGTTCTATTCGGCTGGAGAAGTGTGCTTTTTTCGAGTGTTTGAGTACTGTTCGGTAGTTTCTGATGCTGCGTCTGTATTCTGCCAGGTTTGCTTCGTTTTTTACTTTTTGCCAGTTCCTCAGATCTTTCCTGCATTTCTTTTTTAGATCGTCTGTTGCTTTGGTGTACCATCGATTGGGTCTGAGGGCGTTCCCTTGCTTGAATTTTCTCCGGGGGATAATGCTGTCCAGTGCTGTTGTGATGCAGCTCTCCAGGTTCCTTATGTCTTCTCCTAGTTCCCTTCTGATTTTGTTTTTGTACTCCTGACTGTAGGGGGTTTCATTCATGGTGTGTTCTGGGTATTTGAAATTGTGGGTCGTGTTGCCCGCTGTAGGTCCGTTGTTGAGTCTTGGCCTTATTATGCTTTGGAGGGATGGGATGAGCATGGTTTCTACGTCTAGTTTTTTCCAGTTTCTTCCCTCTTTCTTGCTCTTGTTATTTGTTGTCTGTTTTGTGTGGGTTGGGATGAGGAACGGGATCAACTTATGGTCGGACCAGGGGATGTCAATGGGGATTCCTGTTACCAGGCCGAGGTCCGTGTGGAAGATTCCGTCTAGGGTATTACCTTTTTTGTGCGTGGGAAGGGTGACGCATCGGGTGAAATTTAGGGCTTCCAGATTGTTCAGGAATGTTTTGGCCATTTTGTCTTCTTCACGGTTGGTATTGATGTTGAAGTCCCCCAGGATTGTTAGGTTTTCGTGTTTGATTAGTATGTCGGCGATTGTGTCTGCTAAGTGGTCTGGGAAATCAAGGTCGTCTCCTGGTATCCTGTATATTAGAAGGAATGATATTGGCCTGTTTTCGGCGGTTTTGCATTTGATCAGTAAGTGTTCACAGTTGTCGAGAGCGATGCTGTCGTCCCGTTCCACGGCGATGTTCTCTTTAAATACTATCGCTACTCCTCCGCCTCTCTTGTCTCTGTTTTTTTTATTTATTTATTTTTTTAATTTTTAAAGTTCTTTTTATTGTTTTTATCAAAAATATTGACCAACAATTAAAACATTTCATTTCAACATAATCAACAAAAAATTCAAAAACTATACAGGTCTACATTCATTTTCCTTACATTTTGGGCATTCCATTCATTTACATTATCTACAAATCTACATTTCTCACATCATTACTTCTTATTCTTATTCCTGTTTCTTCATTCTCAGCCTCGCAATCGTTCGATATGTTTCCAAGAGTTTTTATTCAGATTCCGTTCCTGATGTCTCCTCAGCCAGCGTTGCTAAGTGTCTTCGAAAGTCGCACCATACATCTTTAGGGGTTTGCGTTCGAGGCATAATCATCCGCAATACCATCTCCTGCAGTTCACAATTTATTAGTTCAGCATACCAACTCCCAATAGAAGGGGCTTTGCCTTTTACCCAGTTTCTAGCTAAGAGTAATTTGGCGACTGCCACCGCTATATTCACCCATTTCAGTGTTTCAGGTCTCATACGCGGCGCTCCGCCTATAAAAGCATTCTTCATACAGCATTCCACTTTTATTCCACATATCAGCGAGATTCTTACAAACACTTCTACCCAAAAGGCATGGATTTCTGTGCACTGCCAGACCACGTGTATAAATGTGGCCCCAAACAGACCGCATTTATTGCAACAGTATGCTGCATTCGCATAATATTTATTCAGCCTGTCTGGTGTCATGTAGGAACGCGTCAAAAATCTGTAATGTACAAGTCTGAGGCGCATATTCAATGACAGTTTGCCCGTTAATTCGCAGGCGTTGGCCCATACTATATCGGAAAATTCTGTTCCCACATCTACCTCCCAGTTTATCCTACACCTGGGTGTCCCTATACTGGCGCGGTCTCTAAGTATTTTATACACTGCAGACACCTGATGTCCCACTCGTATCGTAGTCAGGGCATGCGCCATTAGTTCGTCTTCCGCTGGCTCAGAGGAAGCGCTATCCCATCTGTCTTTAATGCATCCTTTCAACATCTGCCATCGCAACCACACCATCCCTCCTCCACCTGCCATCTCTACCACATCTTTATCCTCCTGAAGTCTTCCATTTTCATACAAGTCCTGGAGCGTCATCACGCCATTCTCCAGCCATGCATCAAACATTTTAAGAGATAGTTTAGGGTTCTCTACGGACACGTCCCAAAGTGACATGTGCTGGCTATATATGCTAGCATCATTTGCCTGTTTGCACACTTTGCGCCATAGTTTCAGTCCCAGCGTAGCTGGGCCTTTTGCTCCTGTAGCCTTGGCTCTGTCATCTGTCAGTAACCTGCTGGCCTCTGCCCTGTCAAACCATTGTTTCTCCATTGCCACCTGAGGATCCGTCCTGCCCATCTCCAACCACCGTACCACATGATGTAGCTGTGCTGCTATATAATAGAGATACATATCTGGAATCTCAAAGCCACCATTTATATATGACTGCGTGAGCTGTGCATATGCTATACGTGGCATCCCATTTTGCCATATAAACGAGGTAATCATCGATCTACATTTCGTGAAAAACAGTCGCCCTACCTCAATAGGGACATTGTTGAATATGTACAAGTATTTTGGTAATAGTAACATCTTAATTAATGCAATACGGCCCGCCAACGATAGGGGTAGCCTTGCCCATCCTACCACCTTTTCTCTGGTTTGTTCAAGCAGAGCTTCATAATTTAGTTCATACAGCAGTTCCGTAGTGCGCGCTACCTGGACCCCTAGATATTTGAAGCTCTCGCCAGCCGTGCGTAGCCTGGGGAGCGGGGCTATACGTGGTGCCCTTTCTCCTAGTGGGAAATAAACTGACTTTGTCCAATTTATGCAAAACTCAGACCATTTAGCATGTATATCTAGTACCTCTGAGACCTCCCTCAGTCGTGTTGCAGGGTCTTTGAGCACCACTAATAAATCGTCCGCGTATGCTATGGCAATCGTGTTGATCCCATGAATCTTTACCCCAAATCCTCCGCAGTTTATCCTAAGATTCGCCATCAGTGGCTCCATGCATAGTGCGAAGAGCAGCGCCGAGAGGGGGCAACCTTGTCTCGTCCCCCGTTCAATCTGGAAGCGTGTAGAGATTGACCCATTCACTGTTACCATTGCATGCATGTCTGCGTATAGAAGTTTTACCCACGCAATATAGGTGTTTCCCACGTTAGCCCTGTGGAGGACTGCCAGCATATAATCCCAGCGCACCATATCGAAAGCCTTCATTGCATCGAAGGAGATAAATGCCGTGCTGGAGGTCTTCGGTACTGCCGCTATAATATTAAATACCCTACGGATTGGTTGCTCCGTGGATCTGCCTGGCACAAAGCCAGCTTGGTCTGGGTCTACTAGGTCCGCCAGGTATGGTAAAAGTCTAGTCGCTAATAATTTTGCCAAAATTTTCATATCTGTGTTTAGTAGTGACAGCGGCCTGTAATCCGCGCACTGAGTAGTGTCACCTCCCGGCTTAGGGAGTAGCACCAGTTTGGCCAGATTCATGTCTGGTGTTAGCGTTCCCTCCTTGAACGCCTCATTGTATACTGCACATAGTAGTGGGGCAACAATGGTACTAAAATGTTTAAAAAATTCCACTCCAAAGCCGTCTGGTCCTGGGGCCTTGCCTCCAGCTAATTCTTTGATAGTTGCTTTTATCTCATCTTCTGTGACCTTTTTTGACAGTTCGGTGACAGCTTCACCATTCAGTCTCGGGAGGTTCATAGTTTCGAGGTATTTTTGCATGTCCTCTAGATTGACTCTAGGCGGGGCTGAGTACAGATTCTGAAAGTAGTTATAGACTATGTCCTGTATCTCTTTAGGGTCTCTAGTCATATTGCCTGACGGTGTCATGAGTTCAGTGATGCAGCATGACTTTTTGTGTGGGTTCGCCATTCGCGCCAACAGGGAGGATGCTTTATCCCTCTGCCAGTATGCCCGCGCCCTAGCTTGTGTTCCTTGTAGCTTGTATTCCTGTTCTGCTAGATCAAGGAATTTCTTACGGAGCTCTACCACTCTCCCCATTAGCTGTGTGGTGTGTGACAGATAATATTCTTCTTCAGTGTCCCTAAGTTGCTGCTCAATCTCTCTAATCTGCCTGCGTACTTCTCTGAGCATAGATCCCTCCATTGCCCCCCACATCCCCCTCAAGTAGCACTTTAGGGCCTGCCAGCGCGCCAGGTGTGACGTGTCTCCCTCTTTATTATTTTCAATAAATTCGTTGACTTGTTTCCGGGCCTGCGCCTCATATACGCCATCAGACATTGCCAGTGGTTTATACTGCCATCGGGCCAGTCTATTCAGCCCACGCTGCCACGCTAGCGTCAGCCAAAGTGGGCTGTGATCTGACAATGTACGAGGGTCTAGGTCTATTCCTACTACGCAGGTTACTAGCGTCGTGGACACCAGGAAACGGTCAATGCGTGAGTACATATCATGTACTGTAGAGTAATACGTGAAGCCACCCTCTTGTGTTCGCAATACTCGCCAAACATCAAACAGTTCATATTGATCCATAAGTTCTAAGCATGTATTTCCACTGTGTGACAGCGGCCTGGTAACTGTTGAGGACCTATCTTTTAACATGTCCAAGACAAAGTTATAGTCTCCACCTAGGATCCATGGCATGCCCTGCCATTGCCCCATTTTCTCAAATACTTCTATTATGAAGGATTTATCATCGTAGTTTGGGCCATATATGTTAGCAAACAGCAGTGGTTTACCCATTAAAACGCCTGCCACAATAACGTATCTTCCATTTCTGTCAATAGCGACATCAATCATATGAAAGGGGAGTTCTTTCTTGATTATCACTATCACTCCTCTGCTACCCCTAGTGAAATGCGCAGCAAATCTATTCTGCCCCCATTCATTCGCAAATTTGTTATGCCCTTCTTGAAGTAAGTGAGTTTCTTGGAGCATGATAACATTTGCCTGTTTTCTATTACAGTATTGGATAATTTTACGTTGTTTTGAATACATGTTCAATCCTCTTACGTTCCAGCTCACTATCTTCACCAATTGCTCAGCCATCACCACGCTTGACATATTTTTTCACCCACTTTCCTACAACAATGCAAATAAATGTTACTTCCATCCATGTCACCCATATATCTAGTATGCACAACTGTACACTCTGCATCATGTTGTTCTTTGACTTTAGACCTGTAAAACTAGCCAATACCCTGGCCCCCCTCCCCCGCTCTGCCCCCCAACTTAACAGAGCTATGTACCCCAACTGTAAACAAACCATTTAGAAACTCTAAGGCACGTGTCTCGCTTACACGCTTCCTGAGTAGGGTGCTCCTGCTCCCTAGTTTCATACACACGCTGCTTTCCACTTTAGTCACCTCTGTTACCAGTCCACCGCGTCTTTATAGTGAAGTTCCGGCAGGTCTCTCGCGGTACTACATTGTTCAGTCCCTCTTTTTTTCTTGTCCACTAGGTGGCGGTATGAAGTCAGATCCTTTCCACTATTTATGTCATAATTTATTTATTTATTTATTTCTTCCTTTATTTTCCTTTTTTAATGTTTCTCCCGCTCAGGCTGGCCGTCTCACCATCCACCAAACACCCACCTCTTTGCCTCGGTGGTAGCAATGTCCCATCCCCTGCCCCGCCGCCAGCTCCCACCGCGCCCCTGGGGGGGGGCAGAGGTATAAACTGCCAGGCTGTATTTTCACATTTCAGGGATCCACGCTGCATGGCGCCTTTTTTGGTGCGCTGTCATGAATACATCGTCTCGTTTCTATCAGCGGGGACCTGTGACCTCCATTTTTTTTTTTTTTTTTTTTTTACAGTGTTCACCGTGGGGGGGGGAGAAGTCACCCCCCTCCACCCAGCTCCACCCACAGCCAGCGAACACGCGCCAGGGCGCCATTGTCTCGCACTTTTTAAGCTCATAAACAGTGTCTATGACAATGGAAAGTAGAAAAATAAAGACAGAGGGAAGGAAAAAACAGGTCGTGCTTCTCACCGTTGCAGGCTATTCAGTCCCTGCGTCATCATCAGTTTGCTGTTGCGCCGGCGCATCTCTCTTTCTTGTCGGCAATCCTTCCACATATTCCCATGCTTTGCGTGGGTCCTCAAAAAAGAGCGCTCTGTCCCCTGATGCAATCCTAAGTTTAGCCGGGTGCAGCATTGCGTACTGTATGTTTCTTCTCCTGAGTTCTGACTTCACTGAGTCAAATTGTTTGCGCGCTCTTTGTATTGCAACTGTTAAATCAGGGTAAAAACTAATCTTTCGGTTTTCCCAAAGCACCTCACCTTTGTTTCTTGCTGCTTGCAGGATTTCATCACGGTCGCGGTAGTTTAGTAGTTTGAGGATGATGGCCCTGGGCGGCTGTCCAGGGGCCGGGGGGCGTCCCAGTGCACGGTGGGCGCGTTCCACCACGAAGTGTTTTGAAAGTCGGGCGTCCGGGAGGAGGGAGGGAATCAACTCCTCCATTTGCTCAGCCATACGCCTCAAGCCCTCCGTCTCCGGGACCCCAAGAACACGGAGGTTGGACCTGCGGCTTCTCGACTCTTGGTCTTCTATTGCCGCTGTCAGTTTTGTTATTGCAGCTTCCTGGGTTTTGAGCCGCGGCTCGAGTGTTGTAACCGCCGACTCTGTCTCTTCTATCCGTCGCTCAGCGTCGCTCATCCGTTCTACCACTGCATCCAACCTGGTTTTCACGATGTCTAGTGTCGTGGATATTGTGCCGATCTGTGTAGTGAGATCTGCGCGGAGGTTTTTTAATTCCGCCAGGATCACCGACAGGTCCGGGTCGTTCTCTTGTCGCACTGGTGGCTCCCCTCCCCCACCTTGCCGGTCCGCCATTTTCGCGGCTCTTCCCGCCTGGGACGGGCTGGCCATGGAGACCGCAAAATCCGACACTTTACGCTGACCTCTGTCTTTGCCCGGCATTTGGGTAGGTGCACGTCTGTTCCGCAGTTCGTGTGGATATTTTGTGCCCCGAAAATCGTAATTCTTCAGGGGCAGTATTGGCTGTTGTGCAGGAGCTCCCCGGGTGCGCGTCCGACTAGAGCGCCATCCCCACGTGACCGATCAAATGCATGTTAAAATCACCTGCCCATATGAAAACTGAGTCATCAAAGTTGGTCAAAAGTAGAACAAGTAAATTAAAAACAGAATCAAAGTAAGACTTGTAACTGTGCACAGTTAAAAATTTTGGGAAACAATACCAGTTAATAAATACATATTTAGTCTAAACAGAAC
>JASBQP010664215.1:0-11277 GCA_030265095.1 Desmognathus fuscus
TCTCGTGCCCTGCTTCCTATGCAAGCAGGGCACTACCGCCTGCCCTGTCGGGCCGGTATTTTTTGCGGTAATCCCCAGGGGGATTACCGCAAAAAACCCTTCCCGTAATCTCCCGTTAAGGGAGATTGCGGAAAGGGCATCATGATTTTGGCGGTATGTACCTCGGTACATACCGCCAAAGTCATAATGATGCGGTAGGCCCTTACCGCATCATTAGTTGGCGGTAATGCACTTTTGGCGGTAAGTACCACCAAAAGTGCATTACCGACCAACTCGTAATCAGGCCCAGAGTATTTCAATGCGCAATCGGGGACATATGACATGGACCCCATTTCAATATCGGTTCAAAAGATAAGATGACTTATGAGCACCCAAGGAAGCTTCAGAGTTCATCTCTTGCCAGTCAGCTCAGGTAAATTCAGACTCTGACTTCACCCAGTGTGAATGGGGGAGGATAACTTCAGTCTTAAAAGAAATACAAGGAATGCAGAGAGCTGGACAGAGTAGCCTCTGGGAGAGAGGGGTCTGTTGATCCAGCTGTCGCATGGATTGGCCACAGTCATAAACCTACAGTCGTAAACTGAGCTGTTCCCAGAGAAAGGTCACAAAGGTGGTGAAAATATGACGTCCTGGACAAATTATGACTGGCTTCTCCAAACAAGAGAGTGGCTCAGGCACAGACTCCTGGCGCCAATGCCATAAGCTGACAAATGGGTCAACTGTACTTTTGACCTCCTGCAAACAGCAGGGCAGACAAAGAGAAGCTTTTCTCCCATAGAGACACATTGAAGCAAAACTATTTTTTGGCATGATTCAAATTTAATACATCGCAGCAGTCTAAAATTTACAGTGTATATAGGTACCCATTAGATCGTACCATCATGTCGAACGTTAGCATTTTCGTCAAGCTGGGACTGAATTAATCACAAAAATTAATTAAGGTGTGTTTTACTAAAGATATGAAAATAAAAGTAATATCATTTTAAATAAGGAGGAGGAAGTAGCAGTTTTGGTATAGTGATGACAGTCTTAGTGCCACAGGGGCCGGTGGAAAGATATTTATTTCAGCACATCTAAAAATTATCGTGCTGGCGAAATCCTGATAACCGGGGCTTGTGGCTAGTCTAATATGGAATATATTTATGATAATTATGGAGATGTATCTTGTTCCAGAAGGGACATATAGCCAATTTTTCGTATCTTGGGAAATAAAAGTCGCACAGCGATCAATTTTATATCGATCTGTAGAGTGGGGGAAGGAATTAATATTGCCAGTTAGTAGGAATCCCTCAGTAAAAATGTGGCAGAGTTATTGGGTATGAAAAATTTAGCAGTCAAAATTGTCTGACCCTGTGATGACGTCAGCAAGAGGCTGGTTCAGAGGCGTTACCTAATTATCATAAGTTGTTAAGAATGCAGACCCCACTAGACAAACACACACAGATGGAGAGAACCACATTCAGGGCAGTCAAGCATCCAGACACACGGAGAGCAGAGTGAGAAGTGTGATTTTCAGGCCGCAGAAGCCCAGCTGACTGAAGAGGAGGGGCCAAGGGGGGCATTGATAGAAGCCTCCATGAGCCCAGAAAGATAAACTTTTAGCACGTCTGCTAAAGGAAACTCACTAAAGAGACATTAGCAGCTGATTTAGAACCGACTGAGCCGACAGCAGGGAGCCATCCCTGAAGCCGAGGTGCAAGAATTGCTGGAGCTGCAGAGCAGAGTGAGAGGGCCTGATCCACACTTCTCTTCCCCTAGTGACTGGGAGAGTCCTGGAAAAGTGCAGAAGAAAAGACTTAAATCAGGTATTAATGCAAAGAATGAGATTAATGGGATTGATGGGAAACTTGTGAGAGGACAACAAACAATTGTGTGACAGAATTATTACAAAATTAATATTTAAGGGACTGAAAATTATTTATTGAAAGACTGTTTTTAAATTGCGTGATTGGGAATTCTTGTGATCTTTACAGGGTGCACAAGAACCGGCCGGTCCTTTATTGCATGACTTCCCAGCCATTCAATTTTGACATTCTAAAGGGGGATATGAATAATAATTAATATGCGAATTTAATTATGTCATACAATTGACCAAAGAATTAGACTGTGTGTAATGTAATCGGGACAGACAAGTACATTGTGTCCTAGAAAGTATAGATGCATCAGTTGAGGAACACATCTGAAAGAACGCTGGTGGCCAGGAGTTTTAAATGATTTTATTTTAAGTTCTGACTGAATGGTAAAATGGAATATATGACCTAAGTGGATACAATGATCATTCTCAGATTGTCATAACCTCAAATTATATAAGCAGGAAGATAAGTTGGGAAGCTTGTGGGTACGTGATAGAGCGTCACATTTCCCTGGTTAATGACAGTATTCTGCGTAGCATGTGATGGAAGTAATGTAATGGAAAGTACAGCGCAAATGCGGGTGTAATTTCTGAAAACACGGTAATGGAAAGTACAGCGCAAATGCGGGTGTAATTTCTGAAAACACGGTAATGGAAAGTACAGCGCAAATGCTGGTGTAATTTGTGAGCCTTTATTGTCTGTGGTCAGATGAAAGAAAACTACATATTTAACGTGTTAATCAGGAAAGAGGTCTTATTGCACATGATTGTATTGGTAAACTAATGGTTATGCCACAAAATGAAACCAGTGTATTAGCAATCATTGTGAAATCTTTGTATTAGCGATTGTTTGTGAGAAATTGATGATATTATGATATAACCTTTTTGATCTTTATATAAAAGAAAATATTTTACACAAAGCGACTGGTTTTAATGAGTGTGCATGTATGAGTGTGGTTTCTATGGAGTTTTAAATGTCATGAATATATGGCTGGGAGCTCAAACTTTAGGGTCTTGAAGGGCGAACTCATGAATAGTCTCCATACAGGAGAATCGTATGTGTAGGGTATTGAACTAGATATTAATATCTCTCACAGGTTATCACCCTCGTTTTCTGCCCTCCAGGTTTCCCAATGCCTCCCTGGTTCCTGAGGTTTCAGCTTTTCTGAAAACTTTCTCCTCCAGAGTCCAGGTCCTTACTACACTACTCCTGGCATCAAAGGCAGCAATGAAACAGCAAGCAGATAAGCATAGAAGGGTGGCCCCTGCATTTACTGCAGGTGAAAGGGTTTGGCTTTCTACGAAATTCTTACATTTTAAAGGTACCTCCTGTCCCAAGCTCTTACCTCGCTTTATTGGGCCTTATATTATTGATGAAGTTATGTCCCCTTTGGTTGTCAGACTACGTCTTCCCATGACATTAAAATGCCACCCTGTCTTTCATGTCTCTCAGGTCAAACGTTGAGATCCTGCTACTCGCCCTGATGTTAGTGTTCCTAAGCCTCCTCCAGATACCCAGGGTGAATATTAGGTGGCCAAGATCGTTGACTCTAGACTGGTCCGGGATGGGCTCCAATATCTGATTGATTGGGTTGGTTATGGTCCTGAAGACAGGTCTTGGGAGCCGGTTGCCAATGTCCATGCCCTGCGCTTGCAAGCTGCTTTTCATGCTAGGCTTCCGGACAAACCCAAACCTGTGGGGGGCGTTCCTGGAGGGGGGCTACTGTTAGGATTCCTCCTACTCCTGCCCTGCGCACCCCTAAACCACGGGTCCGGCTACTCCGGCACCCGTGGTCGTTCCAACAGCGTAGCAGCTTCAGGCCCCGACTGCTGTGAAGACCCGTACCGGTAGCCGGTTACGGCATCCATAGGATAACATGTATTGTTGACCCATTCAAAGATGGCTTCCTTCCATGACACACTTCAGCATTTGAACCTGTATTGTTGTTGGTCCTTCGTTTATGTTCATGCCGCTCTCGCGCTCCTTATTAGGAAGACGCCGAGAGCTGTTAGACGCTTGCTAACAACAAGCGGACTACGTGCTGTGCTTCGTGCCTTGTTTCCTGTGACTCTTTGCTGTTTACGATAAGTGACCCGGATTGTGTATTTGACTTGCTACTGCCTTACGTTTTGTACCTTTATTGCCCGCCTGTTGCCAGACCTTCTCAGCCCGCTTTACCGACTTGCCTTGTCTCTCCCTTTAGTACTTTTGCTACCCGCTCGTTACCGGACCATTGCCTGTTTGATTGGATTCCCTTGTCTAACCCTTTATTTAGTTACTCATCAGTCTTGGACTGGTTTTGTTGTGAAAGCGTGTACTTCTACTTTACGTACCGCTTTATTCTTGAAAGCCTTGAGTGTTGCATTGTTATTATTGCCGTGGCGCTAACGTGTGTGCTAGAACACGTTCTGCTGTGCGCCACAGCTCTCATAGTGTTCTATCCTGGAAACCATACACCCACTTTTACTGCACCCGGTATAGAGCTACAAGGGGGTATTATTTAGGTGAGTGCTGGTACTTCATAGCAGTCAATATCTATTCATTATCATTTCCCCTGTAGATTATACCTAATCCCTGCATCCCTCTGTTTTGTCATTTCAGGTGCAGTATCACAAGAGTCCTTGCTGGTCCTTGTGGACCCCCTTTTCAGCCTTCTGCTCAGCTAGCTGGCAGAGGGAGGAACAGGGAAGTCCAAAGTTCATCACTTCTAGAACCAAGTACCTGATGGTCCAACAGGAAGGGGTTAAAAAACTTCACTCAGAATGACATTAAAAATGTTGTATACCTCACTCTTGGTGATGGCTCTACCATCACCAATTCATTTAGGCTAATGCTGAGGTTCGTGAACTTGTTTGGAGTCATGCTCCTTTTTTCATCTCCAAAGGCATGGACATAGGCGAAAATCGCCAAATTTTCACTCAAGGGCGAAGGTCCCAGTCTTTGGACAGATATATTCCGACTGGTCTGCGCAATATGGTAAAAGAAGGAGAGAAGACCTGGTGCAGGCTCAGCCATCTAAAAGGACATGTGTAACCCAAGTTCCTTCTCAGCTTCAATTACCTTCACGAAAGCCAGTTTGTTACATTGACCAACCTGACTTTGACACTACTATAGAGGAGGATTATAATTGCTCCTCGACCTCATAGATGGATGAACCACTGCTTTAGTTCCTAATACAAGCTCAGCATTAAAGGGCGGTTCATGGAACTGTGCGGGGTTCGAGCGATTGAAAAATGCTGAGGTCTGGGAAATCATTGCCACAATGGATGTCATTTTTTTACAGTAGACTTGGGCTACTTCCGATCTTACTTTAGAAGATCTTAATTGTGTTACGCAACATGCGATAAGGACCACAATGGGACACAACGCTGGTGGCGTTGCAATATTACTCTCCATACGATATGCTTGTAAGCTGACTGGGATATGGCCAGATATACCTGGCATACTTTGTTTAGTAGTTTCTGTCCCTATAGGTCTTGTTTTAAATGATTTTATTTTATTCAATTTCTATTGTCGCCCAAAATATTTAGATAAAGTAGCTTACAAAGATTATTTCACAAAGCTATTTGCACTGATGATACCTGTAAAGTTTGTTTGTCAATGTTGTATGTGCATTCTGTGGCTATGCAAGAAGCGCGTAATAAAAGCTTTTATTCATTTATTCTGATAACCCAAGTGACAGACAAATATCACAATCATATCCTCTTTTGGGCTGGGGACTTCAACATGCATATTGCCAATCCTTTATTATTTCAGGGCTGGAAAACTCTCTATGCTGATCTACCTGAATGTGAGTTCCCAGCTAACTACTCATGCCCTAAATACACAGTTCTGGAAGAATGTTTTAAAAACATGATGATAGCCCATAATTTATGTTTTTGTAATGGCCGCTTATGTCCGAACTCAGGTTTGCAGCCACATTTAAAAGGGGGAATTCCTCATTGGTTATTGATTTTATATTATTACAGATCATAATTTACTGCTTTAAAATCACTATCTACAGTATGGATGAGAAACAGAAATCATGCTTTCATGATGTTTGAAATAAACTGTATAGGTAACAGGGAGCACATTCAACCAGTGCTTTGTACTGGTTCCGTAGTAATTAAATTCCCAGCAGGAAAGGTAGACTGGAAGAAATGTTCGTATGATAATCTGCACCTGGTTTTGACTGACCTTATAGAGTTTAAGCAATGCGATATGATTCCCTCCCCCATT
This sequence comes from Desmognathus fuscus, assembly GCA_030265095.1. Lineage (NCBI taxonomy): Eukaryota > Metazoa > Chordata > Amphibia > Caudata > Plethodontidae > Desmognathus > Desmognathus fuscus. Next base: position 6,072 of record JASBQP010664215.1, read on the forward strand.
GATGATATGTACGAGGCTGCTATAAACAGAATCGTTCAAAACATAACTGTACAATGTTATAATGAACGTATACATAACCGTGAGATGATTGTTTTACAGACTGGTTTGACACAGAGTGCAAAAGTTATAGAATGAACAGAGTCAAACCCTAGACCCTTGTTTCACATTATCAATGATCGTTCAGAAGTATGTTAAAATCAAGAAAGCACATGTTTATGTATGCTTTGTCGGTTATCAGAAAGCATTTGACCTTGTTCCCAGGGGCCTGCTTTGGAAGAAAATGTTAAAAATGGGAATTTCTCAACACCTTATAGGCATGATCTCCTTGCTGTACTCAAATATGTGGGTATCAGTTAAATTGGGCAGTAAAGGGTAACTATCAAGAAGGATATCCACCTCTCATGGCCTGAAGCAAGGCTACATACGGCCCCCTGTTTATTTAATTTATTTCTGGCTAGTTTTGAGGACCTTTTCCCATCTGCAAATGGATTAGCCCTTAGGATAGGCCCCCACTCCTTTAGCTCCTTCAGTTATGCGGATGACACGTTGTTACTAGACTTAACTCCATCATGACTGGTTAATAAGATCAATGCCCGAGAGTGGTATGCAAAATCTAATGGTATGATCAGTAATCGATCAAAGCCCAAGAGTGGTATGCAAAATCTAATGGTATGATCATTAATCGATCAAAGACAAAGATAATGAGTTTTAGCAAAAATAAGAAAAAGAGTCAATATCTCTGGAAATGGAATCTGGCCCGATTGAGGAAGTGACCACGTACAGTTATTTAGGACTCATATTCTCTAGCGATTGTACCTGGATGGCATATAAGAACAGTATGTGGGTAAAGAGTCAATTAATTCAGAAATCTCTGCTCTCTCTGTACTCAAAAGGTTACATCTCTACCATCACTAATCTGAAGACACTGTACGAGGTAAAATATAAGAACTGCATCCTTTATGGGGCCGAGTTCTGGGCCAGAAAGTATAAAAAAGATCTAATGAGATGGGAGGGGACCTCAACCCCGAGAGAGACGATATTCTTAGACCTAGACATTTTAACTATTGATGCCGAGGTGGACAAACGTCTATTTCTGTATTTCTATTTCTATTTCACATTGAGTCCTTCCCCAGCCTCCGTGCACTACACGGAGAGAGCGCGATGATGTACTAGGCTCCCTATTAGATTCCAGCTCCTCTCTGGATTTTCTCAGATCCAAGTCTGATGGGTGTCCTCCTTTTGTCTGATCTGTGTCTTGTCTGTGCATTCTCTAATCTTCTTTCCTGGCTAAAGTTCCTATCGCCTTTGGTGTCCAGCCCACACCAGGCATTTCTACTTCTTCGGGTGCATCCCCATGGATACGGGGATGCACTCGAAATCACCGGCCTCTGTGCTTTCTGTCTCTTCTTCTTCTAGGTCTTTAGGAAGACTCCTAAGATCACTAGTTTTCATGGACGGGCTATTCTTGCTCAATTCCTTCCCCCTATCACATACTCGGCTCTTCATAACTGTTTTTTTTAAATGGCGTCAATATACGTCGCACCCGCGTCTGTTTTTTTCTGACTATAGGAGAGTGATGCCCAAGAATGATGTCCTACGGTGGCCTGGGGTTTCATTATCCTACCTTTTCATCCCTTGTGGTGGTGTTTATTCGGGCTCACCTTTCCTGCATCATGAGTCTTCTCATTGTCCTAGGGCTACTACCAGCCCCTTAATGTGTAGTCATGCTGTCTTTCTGTGCTCGGTTTGGAATAGTCAAGGTCGCCATGTTTGGATTAGTGGGGACCCCCATTACCCTTGTTATTCCTGGTCCATTATGCTTGAGTTCAAGTGTCAAGACACACTGTATCATACCCTTTGATTGTATTACCATTTAAGTCGCTGCTGTTCCTATTAATAACTATACACAAACTTTTTAATAGACTGTCCCTAATCTTGTTTTCTCCTGTAAAGTAATGCCTTTCTTCCTTCCTTACTCGCCACTTCATAGGTCACTCTTGTTCCTGAATTGTCCATCTAGCTCCCCCTTAGAGTTGGTTACAGCCGGCTACAGATTCCTCTGTCCCAGCCCTTGGCCTAAAGGAATGCCCCAGCTCTTTGTCCTAACCTCTGCAGTTAGCACTGCAGTTGGCCCCTCTATCGATCTAGCCCTAGTTCGTTAGTCTCCTATGTCCCTGGCATCCGCACGAGTGTACCTTGTCCCTGTACACCCCACTGTGTACCTTGTTTTGCTGTCGATTCCTGTCCTGCCTGCTCGCAGTGCCCATGGCTGTTGGAAGCACTCTTAGTTCTCACATACTTATTCGTCCCGACATGGGTGACCACCCGTTATAGCATTGGAATCACTAGTGACACGCCATTTATACACACTCAAAAAGGCAAACAGTCCGATAGTAATAATCAGAAGAAATAACAAAAAGGAGGACAAAGGAGAGCGTTCCCAACCCATAATTTGATCGTCCTTGATAGTAACCTCCCACAGACGCCATCTTAGGCCGGTGGTGGGCAGCTCGCCCTGGTCTAGTTATCAAGAAATGGGTCTCTGAAAGTCTGCTAAAGGCCCTGAATGAGTTTTGCCTCCAACTAGGTAAGTGCCTATGTGGCTAGCTCTATGATGCACCCACACTCCATATAGCTGGATTTCTGTAGGTGGTGCATGTCGCAGCGCCCACCTTCCTAATAGCACCCGATTCCATGTGCCACCTTGGCAAGGAGCCCCTCCATTGGATGACCTGAGTGATGATGAGGAGGTTGTTGAGATTGATAACTCGAAAGGCAGAACCAGAACCCCAGGGAACAGTTGACGCTGGCAAACAATGACAAGGAGAACCCTGAGGAGATTTCAGAAGATATCCCCCCAAAGAGAACATTCGAGAATGTGTGGGAAACCGACACCACATGGCCCTGAGGGGACCAAAACGTACATGGCCGTGGCCTTCTGACGTTGAGGGCCAGCATAGGCCTCTGCTCTTGGAGCAACGTCAGCTGCATCTTCTGGCATTGGTCACAGATGTCGGCACTCTTGTTGGCACTGAAACACCAGACACAAAGTCAATATGGATTGGTGACCAACATTGCTCTGCAACACTTTCTGAAACATGCAAAAATAAGGAACTGAAGTTGATCAGTCAAGCTGGTGGGAATATACATGATGCAATCTAGAGATACCTGACATCGATTATAAAAACGTTGATACTGACTCCGGTGTGGCAACACCATCTCCAACCACGTAGGGGGAAATGTGTCCAGTTCTGAACTAGCATGGTCATGTGATTTAAAGATGGGAATTCTGGAAACACACTATCAACTAGAAAGGTGGGCTTAGATCACAGTACACTGTTGATGGTGAGAGTGTACCAAGCACTCGATCGCTGGCCAATTACATTTGCATTGTTTGTTATCACTTAACACCAGAATAGCACGCACACTGTTATCATAACATTCGCTAGTAGTAAAGGTTAGATTAAGGCCTCTCAATCTGAACTCTACCTCTGGTGCTTGTGCTTATTTTAAAACTCCTAGCCTACATCATATATGGAGACATTGCAATCAGGAAAACAATTTGGGAGGAATAGAGCAAGCAAACTGATGGTCAGTGGCAGATAACATTAGATTCTGAACTTTAAAGACTCCCCAAACTATGATAGGGTTGCAGCTGTACATCTAACCGGCTCAGTCCCTATTACAGCCCTGCCCTGTCTCCAAAACACAGACTCCCAAATATAGGAGGAGCTGCACAACACATGACCACATATAAAATGCCCAGTGAGCAGAGGCAAGCCCTCGACATATGGACATAAAAGAACCAGCTCAACCAGTAGCCAACACATTAATTGTCGAGAGTGAACACTTTCCTACCGGCACCTCATGTAAGCAAGCAGTACTGCACACAGAACACACCCCAGATGGATGACTTCTCATAGGTAAAAGAGACCCCGCAGGGGCAATGATCCCGACCCCATTCTACAATGTTGGCCTAATTGCAATCATTAAGATGAGCCTAGCAGCAAGAAGAGAGAACTTTGAAAAATACATATCAAACAGCCAACATCCATACTTATCCTTCATCCAAAATACCATTGGCAAGACTATGGGATTTTGTGACTCCACCTCCAACAAAGAATTAACAGTGCCCAAAGTTCATGAGCAACCCATTTTCTAAGAGTCTGGGTCAAGTTAAGTGGTACAGACACCCTATTTGCTCAGATCGGTCACTCTATACTAATTTCCTAGGAGGGTTATAAAATCCCATGGGCCTGATATGGCATTCTGAGACCCATGGAATTTTTTGACCTCTCTGAAACATAGCATTAACTTGGTGCCACACTCATAAGTGACCTATTTTCTAAGTGTTTAACCCCTTAGCTGCTGCCATTGGGCTTCATTAGCTAATGGCAAATCCCATTTAAACTTTGGTCCTTGTTGCCACATTTTGGACATATATATACACGTCCTCAGCACAGAAGAGGTTAAACATTATATTTGAAGTCTGCATACTTTACACACCAATTCTAGAAAGTGTTCAGCTTTCATATGTTTAAAATGAATGTTTGAATTTTTAAGAAATACATTTGGGCTATGAAGTGTCTCGGCTATGTTTCACCATCTAATGGGTATGTTATTTGGTAAGGAATAATAGTTTTCTTTGAGGAGGAGATATTAGTGTATAGGGCAGAACATGAAGGAAGATTACAAAAGGTATTGAATGTGCTGCAAACTAGAGGTATGACATTAAAATTAGAGAAGTGCAAAATAGGTGTTTAAGAAATTGATTATTTAGGCCACACAATTTCAAAATATGAAATTAGACCAAAGGTTAGATTGGTTAACAAGATTACAAAAATGTTGCCACCCGTAAATAAAAATTAATTGAGTAGGTTAATAGGAATGTGCAAACGTTATACAAAGCTCATTAAGAAAAGGAAAATGTGATTTTTAATATGGGCGTATGTAATATTACGGCAGTTTGATAATGTGTACATCAATTTTTGCAACTTAAGCTAGTGAAAGTGGGTTGGGTGCAGTTTTATCCAAAATGCAAAAAGATCCTGAAAAAGTAATAGGTTATACTACTATGGCAGTATCTGATCTGGAAGCAGTTATTCAACAATTGAGAAAGAGTTGTTGGCATGCAAATGGGCAATGAGGAATTTTAAGAATTATTTATGGGGTTGCAAATTTGTTCTTAGAACTGATCACCAACCTT
>JASBQP010675269.1:0-11265 GCA_030265095.1 Desmognathus fuscus
ATGCTGTCCTGACTCCGGATTCCTCACTCCAGTTCCAACGTTTTCCTATCACCGCCAGCCTGCACCCTGCTCCCTTTGCCAGCGCTTTAAAAACGAAATCATCCAGAGCGCAGCGGTGAGCGTGCGGTGGCGAGTGGAGTGAGGAGAGTGTGCCTGTCTCTGGCGTCTCATGCAGTCGAAGGGAGTAACCTCGAAGTAAGTGTCATTAAATTTCTGACTTACGGCTTCATCGTTTTGTCTTTTTTAACTCATTACTAGTAGTTGAAAAATGGTCTCTACTCGACAGAAAAAGAATGGCCCAGCTAAAAGCTTAACTACCTCCACTGCCTCTACCTCACAATTATTAAGCAGCACTCCTCGACAACTCCCAATTGCTAACTTTTTCGGAACTGCAGGCATGACAGTCACCACTATGGAAACTACATCTCTAACTACAGACTGTCAAGCTTTATCATCGTCACTGATTTTGCCTATTGCTAATAAAACTGTCTGTCTTAATGACAAAAACCCTGAAGAATTAACTTCTCCAGTGTTACCGGCTAACACGAAAGAGGCGACCAATCAAAATCAAATTGACGACCACAGCCCACCTGACTCACTAAATACAGCAGAATCAACCGCGGTGCCATTTACCAACGTGCATGACAAGCCCAAGCCGGATGAAACATCCTCCGCCCAACCAAGCAATAAATCTTTCTGTCCCAACACAGTGGACCTATCAGTGAGTCTCTTAGACGACTCATTACTGAATATTGAAAATATAGAAAGTGGCACTACACCAATATCCACTTCTCCTTCGATTCCATGGGACCAACATATCAAGGTCATTGAAAAAATGGCCACCACACTTGAAAGCATTACTAATATCATGGCTAAACAAAAAATAGAGCATGATGACATCCATGGCAAAATAGCGGATTTTCAAACAAAAACGAGTAAAAATTTTGCCTTATCCCGCAACTTAATTTCTTCAAATACTAAGCAGATAGATGCGCTCTCTTTGCAGTTCACTGCATCTACCGATTTACAGAAGTGTAATAAGGCTCTTACATTACAAACACTCAAAGAATCACAGCGACTGCAACAAGCTCTTAATATGCTTGACCATAAAATCTCATCACTATTTAATAATGGTGTACCCTCCATTTCTCGAATGTGTGGCACCTCTAACATTACTTCGTCCCTTGATGTTGCACTTCCTGGCACCTCCACAACAAATATCTCAACTATTCCTTCATCTGCAAACAACATTCATATAGAGGAAGAACAACAGCCGGAACCCTGCAATTCCTCTATTTTTGAAAATATTCCCTCTGTTATTCTTAATCCTCAAGCAACCAGTTTCCAGCCGAATTCTGCGACAGGAAGGACTACTGAAGACACCAAGCACGAGAAATCAGTTATAGGAGAGTCAATTAAACGTACATGTTTATTCTCTCTGAATTTTTGCCCAATATTTATGAAGGAGGATGGTTTCCAGCATAGATCCTTCAATTTGCTGGCTTTTCTAGAACTATGTGCACTTTGTTACGATCTGAGAAATTTAAATAAAATGGACATTGACAAAATCGAATATATTTCACTATCTGAAGAAGTAACCATAACTAAGATCTTCTTTAAAAGCTCCCGAGTTCGTACACTTGTTCTAGAAAATATTCCCTTCTTTCTGTCAAAAGGATTTGATGTGGGCGAAAATAGAACTTTTATACGGCCATCTACGTATAAAGAAAGACACCTACCCACTAGACCTAAAACTCCTTCGTCCTCTACAAAGCGACAAAGACAGAGTCCCATCAATAAAGCAACGGGAAAAAAGGCTGTACCTGAGCTTTACTGGAAAGATGTAACTTCTTCTTCCAACACTCTCTTTCGTACTGAAGAACAGCCCCATCTGGATCTTGTACATTTCGACTCCGTCTTAGATAAAGATGACTCTCATCATAATTGCTCGGCTTAGCTGAAGATCAATTTCTTAATCTGAAGGGCGGCAGCTGGAATTGTGCGGGACTGGCCAACTTGAACCTCCAATCGGTTAAAGACTTTCTGAACCCCTTTGACTTCATATTTTTGATAGAAACCTGGTCTGTGACTGATATTGATTATGAGGATTTCTCTACAGTGACTCAGTATGCCACTCGGTCAACGTTTGGTCATCATTCGGGGGGTGTTGCCCTACTGCTGCACAATCGCGGCAACTGGTCTATTAACAAAGTCTGGCCTGACACACCAGGACTGCTTGGTGTGGCTGCATCTTTAAAAATTGCTAACGAACGTATTGATTTTGTTTTTATTGTCTGTTATTGTTTCCCCAAATTTTTAACTAAAGATTCTTTTTATAAATATTTTGATATAATCTTCCATCTTTTAGCTGATATCAACCTTTGTTTTCCTAATTCTTATTTTATTTGGGCCGGAGATTTTAACTTGCATTTATGTAACCCTTTATTATACACAGAATGGGATGAATTTCTTTCTCCCCTACCCGAATGCTTTTATCCTACTACATTCGTTCCACAACAACCAAAAAAAATAGAGAAACATTTTGTGCAGCAAATGTTGTCCTTAAATTTCTGCCCGTTGAATGGACGCCTGGGTATGAATTCAGTCAACGATTTCAGCTTTAAAAGGGGAAACAGTATTTCTTTAATAGATTATTTACTGATGCGCATCGACCAGTATCATATTGTTCACTCCCTTTCCTCTCATTGGATCGGTTCTAGTGACCATGCACTTCTTAAATTTGAACTCAACATTCCATCCAACTGTCAGAAACCTCTTTTTAGATCAATAAAGATTCCTCTATCTATTAAAAACCCAAGATTAAAAATCAATTGGAACAAATGCACTACTGCTAACCTCTCAATACTGATTTCCAATCTGTATCACTATGGTAGAATCGAAGGCATTTCCAATGCAACTGATATTTACGAAACTGTAGTGAAGGGAATAGTGGACCATATATCACAGACACCTTCTCTGTACACTAGCCCCCGGCAAGTTGAGGGTTGGTTTGACAGAGAGTGTCGGGCTCTTAGACGTAAGCACTGGTCTAAAATGAGATTGTTGCGTAAATCCAGTATTCCGAATATCCCTGCTATTAAGCAAGAAGAAAGAGAATATAGATTTTTTATAAAAGGGAAAAAAAAATCTCATGCACTTAAGATGGCTGCCATATTGGAGCAGGCTCTTCTTGATCATGACCCTCGCACTTTTTGGCTGTGGGTCAATAAGCTAGCCTTCCCTGCAGTTGAAAGAGCTCCTGAAACGTACGTATCAGAGGCCACATGGGTAGCGTATGTCTCTGATCTCTATGGCACTACTAACAACTCTAACAAACTTAACTTTCCCCCTATGCGTATTACTCGAGAAGTTACATCTGAGCAAATCATATTATGCATTAGAAATTTAAATCCCTCCAGAGCTTATGGACCCGAGGGTTTTCCTCCATTCTGTATGCGGCTTAATCCATCTGAATGGTCTATAATACTAACTCCGTTAATTAATATCAAACATTTACCGTACAAACTGCCCGACAGTTGGGTTGGTTCCCTTTTGGTCCCGGTTCATAAAAAGGGTCCAAAATCTGACCCTAGCAATTACAGATTACTTGCTATGACCGATCCTGGCAGCAAGGTACTCGCTAGTATCTTACTCAAAGACCTTGAAATATGTATTGCAGATAAAAACCTGCTCAATTACACTCAGGCTGGATTTCGAAAAAAGTGTTCAACAATTGACCATTGCGGGACCCTAGCACTAGCAATTGAAAAATATGCGAAACATAAAAAGGGTATATTATACTCCTGTTTCGTTGATTTCACTAAAGCTTTTGATATGGTTCCCCGCGAATTATTGTGGAACAAATTACTTAAAATAGGGATTCCGATGCCATTGGTGGCGATGATCGCTCTCCTATACACCGATACATGGGTCACTCTACGTTGGGGCAGCAACGGTGAGCTCTCCCGCAAGATACCGACAACTAAAGGACTCAAGCAGGGATGTGTTCTAGCTCCCTGCCTTTTTAACCTGTTTTTAGCTGATCTGGAACTCTCTCTCTCTTCGTCTGTTGGCCTACTGCCCAGCATTGGTGGCCTACAGTTTAATTCATTAAGCTATGCAGACGATACGGTCCTACTGGACCTTACCCCCATAGGTATTGTCCACAAGATAAAATCACTTGAAAACTACTGTAAAGAGAACGAAATGCTCATTAACTTGAAAAAACCCCAAATTGTCTGTTTCACATTAAAAAGAAATTTAAACAAGGTATTATGTACATTAGCGACAGGTACAGTAGACTGTGCTAAGGAATACACGTATTTAGGCCTTCTCTTTACAGCTAATGGGAGTTGGCTTCCTCATCTGAACAACTTGAAAGTCAAGCATAATCTAATTTTAAATGCCTTACGGAATTTGTACTCAGTAGGCCATATTAACAACATTAGTACACTCCGTGCTCTTTACATTTCCAAATATAGAAACTGCATTTTATATGGAGTGGAAATATGGGGACATCACCTGGTGGGTGATTTGTGCAAAATGGAAGGGATTTTTTGGAAAAATATTCTGGCGCTACCACTTTCTTCTGTAAAAGAAGCCATATTTCTAGACTTAGATATTTATTCTATGGAAGAAGAGGCTGTTAAACGCATCTATTGTTATGTATGGAAGATTTGGCAACTTAATGATACCAATTCCCTGATTTCTGGATGCATTAAAGAAATCCTTAAAGAGACCACGTGGGATGTCGGAGTGAGCAGTCGCATGCTCTAGCGCTCCGCTCCTTGCCCGGCCACAGCACTTGCTTACACACTAATGCAAATCGAGTTTTTGGAAACGGAAGAGCATATTCGGACTGGAGAGGGAACGTGGTGAACTTATGGCTGGCAAAGACAAGAAAAAACAAGCGAAAATTAGTGAGTTTGCTGCAACGAGCGTCACTAAGAATACCAGAAGGCGGGAGGAGATGGCGCCGCAGCCGGCAGTACAGCATTCACCCACTAACGGAGCTCAGAATGCGGGCAACACGGATCTTGAAAGAATCCTGGCTGAAATACAACTGTTCCGGAATGACATGTCAGCTAAGACGGATAGACTGGAAACGAAGATGGATTTATTCCAACATCGCTGCAACTCCATGGAGGAGCGTATTAAGGAAATGGAGGTCCGTATTTCAAGCCTGGAAGACAGTTTGCCGAAAATCACGGAAACTCAGGCGGTCCATTCCTCCTCTGTTAAAGCGCTTGAGATTGCCCAGGATGGGCTTGAAAACAGAGGAAGGCGGAACAACGTACGGTTAATCGGGCTGCCGGAGGGAAGCGAGGTGGGCAACCATACTGATTTTTTTGAAAAGCTGTTGCTAGAGGTCCTACCAGCTATGAAGAAAACTGCATTTTACTCTGTGGTGCGGGCTCATCGGACTCTTGGCCCACGACCAATACCCGGTGCACCTCCCAGAGCCGTACTTATACGATTTCTCCATTTTAAGGACCGAGATGCAGTTCTGGCGGCGGCCCGAGACCTGGGGGATGTGAAATATCGCAACACACGTCTGCACTTCTACCAGGACCTATCCATCAACGTGCAGCGAGAGCGGAAACGCTTCGACACTGCTAAGCAAATGTTGCGTGATAAAGGCTACAAGTATGGTATGTTATTCCCGGCTAGATTACGCGTGGAGTGGGATGGTAAGGTGTTTTTTTTTACAAATCCAAAAGCCGTCTGCGATTTTGTTGAAAGAAATGGTTCCCGTGCACGAACTGACAACGATTCTGAAATGCAAAACGAAAACTAGTTTTAATCGTCTGCAGTCAATGTCGTCAGCTAACTTGATTATGAAATGTGACGATTGTAAAGGAGAAGGCTGTCGGATCAAGATGGTGGTTGCACTTTTTTCGCACATGGTGGTGGCGGAGGAACACTTCTTCTTGCGCTTTACATGGTGGTGACAGATGTCATGTCCGTTGAGTGACAGTGCGGAGTGATCTCGGCTGCCTTGCTTTCCCGAAACGCGGGCAGTGCTCTGATTGGCCTGAATCGTGGAGGGACTCATGGCGATGGCTGTGAAGATGCTGCCATCAAGTGGTCAATGAAGGCAATAGCAGTAATTCAACACTATGCGACGAAACCCTGCGCTCTGAAAGTGCTACGTGACTATTCATGTTCCATCGTTAATTGTGAACTGAGTGCTACAGCCGATAACATATTGGAGTGGTTGTCCCCTTTTTCCCCTCTCTTGTTTGAAAAATGACGGCGGCCCCTTGTACGCGCTGAGTGCTGACAGATATCATGATCGAGGTTTGACGAAGGTCGTACCTCGCCTGCTATACAAATGAGAGGAAAGAGACCGACACTGGGTGGGTCCCGATACTTCGCCAATGACCCCATGAATGACTTCAAGTCCTTTCAACGCTGTCGGTGAAGAATGTCACACGCACCATGGGAATGGTGGCCGATGAATTATAAGGGTGCTTGAACTGTATTGTAATGATTACAAACATGTGCTCCATTGCTTCTTGTCATGATATAATAGGGGCATGGCTAATACTGAAATGCTTAACTGAATTGGTGGGCTGGGGGAGGGCGGAGCCCCCTCGGGCGTGTTTATGTTGGTCTCCAAGGAAGTTAAATCACATGGGTTTTTTGTAACCTGTAGTTGTATGTTTTGGTTGTATGTTTTGTTTTGTTTCACTAAGATAAAGGTGAGATTTTATTTTAGAAACTCTCTATTTACAAAGGCAATGGATTTACTGTTGGAATGGTTGCGACATGATACAAGATACGATTGGTTAAGGTATGGATTGGTTGATCGATATGTGAAAACAAACTATAAGTATAAATGGCTGGATATGACGTGAATTTTTTGACCTGGAATGTTCGAGGGTTGCTTGATAGGAAAAAAAAGGAGAATGTGCTGCGATATTGTGCTCAAAAAAATGCTGACGTTTTAATGTTACAGGAAACGCATTGGTATGGTTCTACACTAAATATGAAGAAGAAATGTGGAGCGTATGTGGTATACTGTTCAAACTTTCACAAAGGTAGCAGGGGCGTGTGTACGATGATACGAGCTACACTTCCATTTAAGCTGGTAGATAAATACTCAGACGATACAGGTCGGATATTGCTATTATACGGGATATTACTAGGTAATGCGGTGATAATCGTTAACATTTATGGCCCGAATTTTGATGCACCTGAGTTTATGGATAATGTGTTTCAGCAAATTGGGAGGTGGCCGTCGATACCTTGCATAGTTGGGGGGGACTTCAACTTTGTGCTCGACTCAAGATTGGACAGGTCCTCTTCTATTTTGAAACCAGTGAGTCGTTGTGCAGGTAGAACCTTATATTACATGGACATATTTGATTTAGTTGATGCATGGCGTCTTAAATTCCCCAGTACTCCGGGATACACTTTTTTTTCTAGTGTTCACAAAATGAATTCAAGAATAGACAGATTCTTAATCTCCGACATTTTATTTTGTAGCATGTCTACAATTGTTACTGCTGCGCGTACAATTTCTGATCATTCTAGTGTACTGATGACAATCAGATGGTGTAGGCAATATAACAGATTGCGGAATTGGTCTTTTCGTCCGGAGGTGATACAGGATGCGTTGATGGCTAATAAGCTGAATAAGCACATACGAGATTTCTTTGCAGAAAATGGGGAGACAGATACATCTAAACAAACAAGGTGGGAAGCGTTTAAATGTACAATTAGAGGGCTTGTTGCAAACGACGAATGCAATCTTAGGCGTACTCTTAGGAATGAAAAGACTGACTTAGAAGCTAAGATATGTTCCTTGGAAAATAAATATGCTTGGGCTCCTGATGAGGCTACCCTTAAAGAAATTAGTGCAGCTCAGACCAAATACAAAAGTACATTGAAGACTGAACAATCCTTGATATCGAGACCGAACAATGCTCGTTTTTACTGGCAAGCTGACAAAGCGAATACTCTTCTTGCAAGGATTCTCAAGCAAGGGGGTTCGGCTAGAAGCATACCTGAAATCATAAATGATAAAGGTGAGCTTATAAATGACCCAACGTGTGTGATGGGGGTAGTTAAGTCCTATCTGGAAAATGTTTATTCCGGTCCTGAACGCTTTGAGATGAATGCTTTGAATGAGTATTTGAATGAGATGCAACTCATGAGCCTGGATGATGTTATGAGTGAAAGTATGGATGGCCCGATTCAAATACAGGAGATAGAAATTGCTATTAAGGAATTACGAGCAGGGAAGGCCCCGGGACACGATGGGCTAGGGTCAGATTTTTACAAAGCCCACAGGCTGCAATTGACACCAATACTGCTCGAAGTATTTAATGAGGCTTATGAGGGAGGTAAGCTGGCTGGCAGACTTAATGAGGCGAAAATTGCCCTTCTTCCAAAGCCGGGTGGCGATCCCAGATGCTGTACGGATTATCGTCCACTATCTCTGCTAAATGCAGATGTTAAAATCCTAGCGAAAATACTGGCTAATCGCATACTTCCGTTTCTTACCACTCTGATCAACACTGATCAGAATGGTTTTATACCTGGGCGGGACACCTCTGCTGCTATTCGGAGGGTGTTTACTGTCATGTCTGGAACTGATGCGACCTCTAAGGCTGCTATTATTTCGTTCGACGCGTATAAAGCTTTTGACAAGCTGAATTGGGGGTATCTCTTTGCTGTAATGGCTAAAATGGGCATTGGGCCAGGTTTCATTAAATGGGTTAAAATACTTTATAAGGATCCTACAGCCAGAATAAATATTAATGACTCTATCTCAGACATCATCAGTATCGCTAGTGGTACGAGGCAAGGCTGCCCTTTGTCGGCCTTGCTTTTTGCAATAGGAATGGAACCACTTATGAGGTTGCTAAACCAAAAAATGGAAGGAGCTGGTTTGAAAGTTGGCAAGGTGAGCAACTTGACGATAGCCTATGCAGATGATCTCTTGGTGATGTTGAATGATCCAGCGAATGATTTGAACGTATTGCTTAATTGGTTAGATCGGCATGGCAAATATTCTGGCTTTAGTATAAACTGGAACAAGTCCATTTACTTTCCCCTAGGCACACTCGCACCTGGCCAGTCACCAGATAGGAGGCTCACTACGAGGGTAGAATGGTTTAAATATTTGGGTATAAAAGTGGCCAAATCTGATATCCAACTACATGAATTGAACTATGAAGAAACTATGAAAACAGTCTCTGACAAAATGCAGGGGTGGTCGAAGCTCCCTTTAAACCTAGCTGCACGAATAATGATAGTGAAAATGAGTATTATGCCGAAATTATTGTACACGTTTCATAATGTCCCAATTGTTGTTCCAAGACGATACTTTACAGCCCTGCGAGCTAAAATTACGAATTTTATTTGGAATGGCAAAATTCCCCGAATTGCGAATGAAAGACTAACTAGATCATATATGGATGGGGGCTTCGGACTTCCGGATGTGTTTGAATATTACAAGGCTGCCCAGTTACAACATGTGATGAAATGGTTTGGAGATGGGCAGGGTGAGCCTCAGGCCCTCATGGAAATGGAATGGTTCGGCAAAATAGGTGCTAGCAGAGTTCTCCTTGATAATAAGGTTAAAATTAGAGGTTCAGTTGGTCCAGCCAAAGTAGGACTTAAGATCTGGAGAGATGTTAACAAGAAAATTAATGGTGGAAGTGACTATAGTGGATTTATGACATTGTGGGACGTCTCAGCTGATAGGCCCAAACTTGAGGAAAGATTGTTCAGTAGGTGGACAGAACATGGGGTGCTTCTATTACAAGATCTATATACAGATGGCTGTCTTAAGGACGAAAAAGATCTGGTAGACGAGGCAGGAGGTGGCTTGGGTGTTTTGATGCGGTGGAGGGCACTTAAACATGAAATTGCTATACGTTGGGGTACTGGCAATGAGGAGCCTAAAGAGAACAAACTAATAACTCACGCGTTAACCACTGTGGGTACTAGACATCAGATATCCAAAATATATAAGATACTTAGAACTGAACGGGCGGTGGGTCCTGATGTGTTGAAAGAGAAATGGGAGGCAGTCATTGGAGATCAGATTGCTGACAAAGTGTGGTATGACATATGCTGTGATACTGGTTGTGTGTCGTTTCACATGAGAATACGACTGATTCATTACAGATTTCTAACGATGTCTTATTACACACCGAGAAAGTTGAACTTAATCCACAAGAGAGCTGATATTTGCTGCATGAAATGTGGTGATTGCGAAGCAGACTTTATACACATGGTATGGGGCTGCACGCTGATACAAGCCTTTTGGAATGAGGTATGCAAGATACTGTCGGAAATATGTAAAACAACAGTTCATAATGAAATGAGGTGCATGCTGCTCAGCGACTTGCCACAAATGCCTTATACCACTGAGAGATGGGCAAGAGTGGCTATATCGGCTGCAAAAGTACTAGTGGCCAGGAAATGGATTAATGCCAAGGCCCCCACGATCACAGAATGGCTCTCATACTTGACATATTGCTCGGAACAGGAAGAAGAGCTAAGGGTGATCATGCCTCGAACTCAAGCTCCGAAAGACATTTGGGCAGACTTTAGTAACTTCATGTTCTTGAGAAAACGTGATGCTGCTGTAGATTGATCCCAATTGAATGTGCTATGATCCACTGAAAATGTTAGCCATTGGATACTGATTCGTTATCTCCACTGAATGTATGAGAATGAATGATATGAATGTATGAGATGAAATGATGTATTAACCATAATCAACTGGTAAATGAGAGGGATTTTAGATTAATTTGTGTAATTAGCCTTATTTATAGGGAGCAGATTTAATTGGTTTTTGATTTATGTTGTCTATTGGGAATGTGAAGATGAATTACTGTAGAATCATTTAGTTAAGAAAGTTATTAGGTTGTCTATTGGACTGCTATGAAATATAAAAATTGGAAGTATTTGATTTTGGATATTGTAAATGACTTGTGCAGCAATAATAAAAATATTTTTCAAAAAAAAAAAAAAAAGTATTGTTAAAGTTATCGGGTAATTATGAGACAGACTCAGCGAGGCAGAATGAAGTTTACAGGTCAGTTAAGAAGTGGATGTCATGCTGGTGGATGTGCTTTAATGGTGCGAAAACTGAGCTTTTGTTGGTTAGTCTAAATGATGCTGCCATCAAGGATAATCCTAAATACTCTTCTTTTGAAATTGGTGGTTGTCAGATACCAGTGGCTAGGAGGGTTAAGATACTGGGGGCCTGATTACGAGTTGGCCGGTGTGGGCGTCGGTAAG